>MU556250.1:1622697-1649831 GCA_024362625.1 Silurus asotus
AATAACCCTCCACAAATCTCCACAAGCACACTCTGAAAACTAGTGGAACATCTTCCCAGAAGAGTGGAGATATTATTAGAACAGTCAAATAGGAATAAATGAGGAATTGGATTTTTTTAACCACATAACATACCATTAATACACACACCATTTTCAGCTGTCTATAAACTTTTTCCATTCAGAATATCCTCCTTTAAATGTTATACTTTTTTTTCTCACAATAAAAGAAAAAACAGAAGAGCCATATAGCAGAACAGATGAGACACAAATGTTGGATGAACATGCTTAATTTAAAGTAGCAGTACTGCTAAGGTGTGTGTGAGAGAGAGAAAGAAAGAAAGAGAGAGAGAGAGAGAGAGAGAGAGAGAGAGAGAGAGAGTGAGTAAAAGGAGACATACTGGATGAGAGAGACATTGGAAAAGAGTTACTGCTAGGTAGAGACAGAGAGAGAGAGAGAAAGAGAGACAGTAAAAGAAGACATACTGCTAAAGAGATCGAAGCCTTCAGAGATATACTGAAATGAGACTTGCTGTTAGAGAGGGAGGATACAGAGGGAGGAAAAGATATGATAAAAGAATTACCGCTAGAAAGAGGGGAAGAGGTGGCATGTAGCTAGAGAGAAAGACAAAAAGAGAAACTTTTTTTTTTGTACACTCCTTTATTTCATAGATAAATAAATAAAATTATGAATAGACATAAATAAAATCAGACATGACAGTTGAAGGCTGGGGGGAGGGGTGTGTGATCATTTAGTGCAGTTGTGGTGTAAAGTGCAATTTTTCTTCTACTACAGAACACAGAGCTTCTTTACACCACCACACAGCCCCAAACATCTTCAGATCCGTCACACTCCTCTTAAAATTTAATCAGTCAGAATCCTTGATTTCGGCAGTCTTGAAAACATTCTGTTTGCATCATAGTCAGCATTTTGTGTTATTTGTTTTTTTCTTCTCAGGTATATGGCCATTTTTTGCCTGCCCAAAAATTACATTCATCCATTGGCACATAAACCTGTTACTCCAGACATACTTAAAACCAAGAAACACTGAGAAGTAGAATTCACATAAAAAGAAAAAAACTTTTTAAAAGCTCAAACAGTGACTGTAACCTGAAGTAATGAAAAAAGTACAAAAAACAGTTTCTCTTTGTGAACGGAACAAAAGGACAGTCTTTTAAAACATCAGGGATTAAAAACATATAAAAGAGTTCACAAAGATGATGCAGTTTAAAATCCTCAATTGGAGGTGGACAGCTTTTTTGGTTAATGGTGGTTTGTACAGTACTCTCCATTTTGGTATATCATTTAGATTAAGAACATTTCCCCACTGGGTGTCTGCACTGGGCCCTTAACACAGGCCCTCCAGAGCAGCTTTGCCAAAACTGTTCACCAACAAGTTCAACAGGAGTGATGTCCAGCTAAGGAAAGCGTTCCTCCTGTGCAGGACCACTCTTGCCGATGTTTTTGTCTTTCAGCTGAACACGCTCCTCTGCTGTTAGGGTGGACCCCCAGTGATGTATGAGAAGGTTAGGGACATGCAGTCCTTTCTGTGCAGACAGGTCCTCCACTCATGACAGGTCGTTCACCAGCTCCCGGAGTGTAATGAACTTTGAGAAGGTACAGTGTGGGAGTGGTCTCACCAGAGATGTCCAGATGATTCCTGTTGACCTGGGGCTCCTCCACAGCCAGTGTAGTGTTCCACAGCATTTATTCTCATTTTTAAAAAGTCCATGGTAAAAAAAAAGGTAATCCAGAGAGATCCAGTGCTTCTGCGTCTATTAAAAACAAAGTTCTGTCCAGTCCCAGTCTTCCCACCATGTGAAAAAGTCCACTGGCTGCTATTCTTAATACCAGGTTCCTGGGCCTGGTTAGGAGTTTCAGGATGAACTGGAAGTGAAAGGCTGCAGTTCTGTTGGCGAGATGAACCTGCCCTTGCCAGCCCTTAAATCAGTCTGGAATCCCACTGTTATAGCCAGGTACCTTTGTACACTCTAAAAGGGGCACATAAACCACCATTAACCTTCAGTACACTCGCAGTTTCACTGTCCAACACCTTGATCAAGGCTATAAAACCAGGGTTGAACCCAAAGCTTTCCCAAGTATTCAAGCTCAACCCGGTCAAAAGCCTTTTTCTGGTCTAGGAAAATCAGACCAGTCTTTGAGCACAATAGCCCGAAGACGACCAAAATGTCACAAATTGGGTATTTGTTTTGAAATATTGACCTGAAATTACCGTCTGGTCATGGTAAATTATCGGCTCCATCACCTTCGTCAGTCTCAAGGTTAATGCTTTCAACAGCAGCTTGCAGTCAGAACACAGTAGTGACATGGGCAACAGTTTTTCAGGAGGGTCAGGTCTCCCTTTTTGGCAGCAGGGTCAGAATAGCTCTCGTGCAGCTCATTGGTAGCTGACCCCCTCTGACACTGTCCTGTGGGACCTCCAGCACATCCTGCCCTATTACCTTGAATTTCTTGAATTCTTCGAAAAAATTCACAGGGAGACCATCTATGCCTGTTGCCCGCCCGTTCTCCATGCCCTGGGGAGCCTTGAAAGCTCTGCCAGTGCCAGCTCCCTGGCCACTCACTCTGTGAATTTAGGCATTTCTTTAAAGGAAGCTCTTCTCCACTTACAGTTACATTTATTCTGTCCATTCTTTTGTTCTAAACTGAAGAAGAACTTTTTTCTGATGGTACACTAAACCAAACAGTGGTCCGAGATGCCTACTGAAAAAATAATTCACTTTGTAAAATAAGTCAGCTGATGCTTACAACCATACAATCATCTAATCGTCTAACAATCTAATTTCGCGAGGAAAAACGTGTTGTCTATGGAATGGGCCCACATTTACTGTTTCTGAATCCTACTTAAATTCCTCCATATGTCACAGAGATTATGGGCCTCTAACATCTTCGATTTGCGCTTACAGGAAACTGTATGTGGTTCTGCATGATTTCTGTCTATATTTTCTGCTGTACCGTTAAAATCACCGCCCAAAATTAAAAACTCTGCAGTGCTACAGTTTTAAATAACATTGCTGATTTTGTCTAAAAAAAGTCATTTGCTCCAGTGCACTGGTGGGAGCGTATACAGAGATAAAAACAAAAACCTCATTCTCATAAAAAAACATTCACTTTCAAAAGCCTCCCGTTTAAAATTTCTTTTTAAGAAACAGGAATAAAAGTATGAGTAAAAAGCAAGGCAACACCAACACTAAGCAACGTGAACCCGTCTCACTCCCTCACCCAGTCTTGCTGTGGATTTCCTGCAACATGACAACATCAACACGCTTCTACAGCCTCGCTCTTTTTTACGTGTTCCCCTGCTCCTTTTATATTAAAACTCGCAATCTGGATTTCTTCCATTAAAATTAAATATACAGTTGTGTTCAAAATTATTCAACCCCCAATGCTGTAAATGGTTTTAGGGAATTTAGTGTACATTTGTAATTGTATTCAGAATGAAATCCTACAAGGACTTCCTAAAGAACCATATGCAACTAAAATGACATCAATTAGTTTTGTAATACAGTAGTAAATGTTTCTTTTGTGAATTCTTCATTGACATAATTATTCAACCCCTTAAAGACTACCACTCTGAAGAACAAAGGTTCAATGAAGTGTTTTCAATCAGGTATTGAAAACACCTGTGGATATCAGGGAGCAGCAATAAAGCCTAATAAGCACCAATTAGGCAGCTTTAAAATGACTGTGATACTCAGCTCCTTCTAGACATTTACTGGTGTGGTTACAAACATGGTGAGGTCAAGAGAATGGTCCAGGAAGACAAGAGAACAGGTGATTACTCTTCACAGGAAGGGCAATGGCTATAAGAAGATTGCAAAGATGTTAAACATACCAAGAGACACCATAGGAAGCATCATTCGCAAATTCAAGGCAAAGGGCACTGTTGAAACGCTACCTGGTCGTGGCAGAAAGAAGATGCTGACTTCGACTGCTGTGCGCTACCTGAAGCGTAGAGTGGAGAAAAGTCCCCGTGTGACTGCTGAGGAACTGAGAAAAGATTTGTCAGATGTGGGTACTGAAGTTTCTGCTCAGACAATACGGCGCACCCTGCGTAATGAAGGCCTCCATGCCAGAACTCCCAGGCGCACCCCCTTGCTGTCCCCAAAGAATAAGAAGAGTCGACTGCAGTATGCCAAAAGTCATGTGGACAAACCACAGAAGTTTTGGGATAGTGTTCTGTGGACTGATGAAACAAAATTAGAACTGTTTGGGCCCATGGATCAACGCTATGTTTGGAGGAGGAAGAACAAGGCCTATGAAGAAAAGAACACCTTGCCTACTGTGAAGCATGGCGGGGGGTCAATCATGCTTTGGGGCTGTTTTGCTTCTGCAGGTACTGGGAAGCTTCACCGTGTGCAAGGAACCATGAATTCTCTCCAGTACCAGGAGATATTCGATGACAATGTGATGCAGTCCGTCACAAACCTAAAGCTTGGAAGACGTTGGACCTTTCCACACGACAATGATCCCAAGCATACCTCCAAGTCCACTAGAGCATGGTTGCAGATTAAAGGCTGGAACATTTTGAAGTGGCCATCGCAGTCACCAGACTTAAATTCGATTGAGAACCTCTGGTGGGACTTAAAGAAAGCAGTTGCAGTGCGCAAGCCTAAGAATGTGACTGAACTGGAGGCTTTAGCCCATGATGAATGGGCGAAGATACCCATAGATTGCTGCAAGACACTTGTGTCAAGCTATGCTTCACGTTTAAAAGCTGTTATAACTGTAAAAGGATGTTGTACTAAGTACTAAGATTGAATGTCACTTGGGGCTTGAATAAAACTGATAATGATGTGAGTTTAGAAAAGACATTTGTGGTTATTTCATTATAAATGTTATGTTATATTTGTCTGACCTACACGTGCCTCTTTGATTTAATTGTAAGCAGGATGACTGAATGATCATAATCAATGTCAAACCGACCAAAACAATCAATTTCAGTGGGGGTTGAATAATTTTAAACACAACTGTAGTTGAAGAAGACATGCTTCTAGAGAAAAAGATGAAGAGGGTGAGAGACAGTGAAATGAGACATACTGCTAGATAGATACAGAGGGAGGAAATAGAACAGTGGAGGAAGACATACTAAAAAGACAGTAAAATGAATGGTTCTTCTACATAAAGACAGAGAGTTGGAGAGAGACAGAAAAAGAAACGTTCTGCTAGAGATAGACAGAGATGGAAAGACAGTAAAAGTAGCGATACTCCAAGAAAAAGAAAACCAGACAGGGAGATGTGAGGATGTGAGAGCAGGTTTTAAATGATCTGTCGTCTGTCCCAGATGTGGACTAGCAGCTGGATTAGCCCACAGGTTCTGTGACTGAAGGCAATTTTATGGGTCAAGCACACCGAGCTCTACATATTGTAAAACTGCCGTCAGTTACCTGCTGATCCTGTTTATGTTTTCAAATGTGACATTTTTCCCATGAAGACATTTTTTCTGGCTCAGGACAGTAGAATGATGGTTAATAGAAAGACACTGAACATTTTGTCAACTGAGGCATAATTTCAGATAAGCATCCCTGCACATCGCCTTAAGACAATTTCTAATTAGGTTCACTGAGAGTTTAATTATTCTCTTGGAAATCCACTGAAAGGCAGCAAATTAGAGGAGAGGTGTGTTCTAAAGAATGTGTGAATATCAGAATTGGCTATTGTGGATGCTTGGTGGGAGAAACATCAGAATTTTATTTTGAGGCTGGCAAGAGGGAGAAGGAGAGAGAAAACCAAAATGAAAAATTGCTTAAAAGAGAAATAACTGAAGTACTGAAGAATAAGGAAGAAAGACCCACAGAGAGAGAGAGCCAAAGACAAAGAATCAGGGAGAGAGAATGAGAGAGAAAGAACCCGGGAAAGAGTATCAGAGAGAGAATCAGAGAAGGAGAATCAGAGAGAGAAAACAAGTAAGTAAGAACCAAAGAAAAAAAAAAAGAAAGAAAGACATTCAAAGAAAGGAAATCAAAGAGAGAAAATCAGAGATTAAGAATCAGAAAAGGAGAGAACGTCTACAGGTTCCCAGAGGGAACAAGACACTCAATGTCAGCATCTTGAACCTAAGACTCAAAAGCGAGTGGTTGAGCTGGCACAGACCAAGTAAAGGACACAGCCCCTGTTCTTTTGGGAACTATGTAGTACTGGCTGTAGAACATGGACTTTCTGTCTGATGTAGGGACCTCCTCTATGACCACCTTCCTCAAGAGAATGACCACTTCCTTTTCGATGACCAGAGCCTGCTTGGGCCCCACCAGAGTGTGGGACACACCATCAAACCAGGGCAGGCGAGACCCAAACTGAATCGTATAGCCTTTGTCTACAGTGTGCAGGCCCCCTGAAACACATCTGGCAGAGAATGCCAGGCTGCAAGATAGTCCCTTAAGGGAATCAGTCTTCTAGTCTGACCTCTGGTAAGCCTAGAGCCGATGCAACGCCCTGGTGCAGCTCTGGTCATACCCTGAAGTGGCAGAGTTAACAAAGCAGCTCCCTGAGGGCGCCGGGGTGAGGCGGGCACCTTATAGTGAGGTGCATATTGCCCCCTTCCAATAGGGTCCCCAGGTGGTCCTATGTCAGTACCTTTTGGCCAAAGCACTTCGATTAAAGATCCGACAGGTTGAGCCAAATGTGTCTTTCAGTCGAGATGAAAGAATACCCCCAATGGTCTCTTTGGTCTTCTCTTCAATCCGAAGCATCGCCCCATAACCACACTCTCTTAGTCCAATTATATTTTAATATAGTGACACCCAAGGACTGAAGAGGCAGGAAGAAAAAGGTCTAGCACATGACCTGGACACCTTGGAATGCAGGCAAGCTCTGACACGGAGGCAGCAATGCGGGTTGCAGGAAGGGCTCGCCAAGCCTACTAGGCAGACGAGCCTTCTGCTGATGGCTGGCCATTCGACAGCATGGGTCACTGCCTCTAGTAGCCCCTCGAAAAAGACTGCCTGAGGGGTATTCTCAGGGGGTTTGCAGACCTCCACGCCCTCTCCCCAGAAAAGCATAGCTGAACCACCAAAAGGCGTGCTTCCGAACCTTGTGATTGGGCGCTCGACCCAGCAGTTGAGGAAGGTGAAAGGGATAAGATCTGCGAGGTCCACTGATTATACACATGATTCAGAGAGTGGACAACACAGAAGCGTAAGCAAAATGTTTTTGACACAGCTCAGGGGAACCAAAGTAAAACACCCAGGATCTGCGAGAAAGCACTACATAGGGAGAATCAAGGAAAGAGAAGGTACTGGGGAGCGAAAAAAAGAAATTAAGGAAACCAGGGAGAGAGAATGAGAGAATAAGGACCAAAGAGAGAACCAAAGGACCAGCGAGAGAATTAGCGATCCAGAGAGAGAACCTCAGAAACAAAGAGAGGGCAAGAGAACTTTGTCTGGTGATCATTATAAAGAATTATAAAAAAATACCGTAATTAATAACGCAATGATTCGCAAATCTTATAAACCCATATTTTATTCACAAGAAGAACATAGAATACATATCAAATGTTCAACATTTTAAAGGGAAAAAGTGAGGTGATTTTTGAATTTGTTGGCTGCAACACATCTCAAAATGTTTGGTACAGAAAGTTGGGGAATCCACAATTACATTACAAAAAGACATTACAGTGCTGCTCTGTTGTGAATTCACGTGCCATTAAAGCCATTTGAACTGAACTTTCATTTCATGCTTCACATGAACAAACAGCTCTGATGTTAAAAAAAGGTTTCCATAGAATCATTATACTACAAGAGCAAAGAGTCAGCATTGACTAGATCTGTCGGTGGTTTGGGGGTCAGGCATTAACAAATATAGCAACTCATAAATGCAAGTTTTTAAAAATTATCTAAGATAAGTTGAATGCTTTATTTGTTACATACAAAGAGCTAGCGTGTTTACTACATATACTGTGCTTTAATTGTAGTGAAAAGCAGACTAGTAATAGCAAAAGTAGCTCCAAAGACATTAATAATTAAAGAGGTTATGGTTATGATCACTCCTTCATGCCTTCGCCTTTCGAAATTATATGTTGAGGCACATTATTCTGAAATTGTTAAACAATTTATAGACACGGTCTTTCACTGATTGTTAAAACTCTGCCCATCTTTACTTCTGAGTGACTCTGCCTCTCATAAATACACTATTTATACCCAATCATCTTATTGACGTGTTGTCAATCAACTTCATTAGTTACAAAATGTTTCTTCAACTGTTTAATTTTAATAGCTTTTTACTTTTGTTGCCCTGTCCTGAATTTTTTTTATCTCTTTTATCCCTATAACATCTGGGAACTGAGGATAACAGTTACTGAAGTTTTGGGAGAGAAATATTGTCCCAAGTGTGTCTGACACATGATTCTAGCTGCTCAACAGTTCTGGGTTTTCTTTGTTTTGTTTTTTGCTTTCCCATCGCAGATATTTTGAGACGTTGCAGCCATTAAATTCAAAATAACCTTATTTTTTCTATAAAAGGTACATTTCCTCAAATTAAACCTTTGATATATTTTCTATGTTCTATTGTGAATAAAAAATGGGTTTCTGAAATTTGCATATCATTGCATTCAGGTTTTATTTACATTTTACAGTGTGGTTATGCATGATCTACAAACTAGGATCTATGAGTAACATTAATTAATGGTGTTTGATGCTCTCTGGCTGATGTTCCTGCATGTCATCGTAGGGAAGTATTATCCAGCAGCTACACACTGCATGATGCCACATCTAGACCAACATTGCCTACTGTTGTTGATCTCTGCTTACTGCCATTATCTCACCCTCTCACAGCATGAACTGGCAACACCATGTGTTTTAATTAGGCTTTGCCATTCATTAACCTAATGTACATTGACCCTGTTATTTTGCAAGTTCTCCCACTTAGAAATCATGGAGGGGTCTGAAATTGTCATCGTAGGTGCATGTCCACTGTGAGAGACAAAATCTAAAAAAAAAAATCCAGAAATCACAATATTTGATTTTTAAACTATTTATTTGTATGATAAAGCTGCAAATAAGTATTTAAACACCTGTCTATCAGCTAGAATTCTGACCCTCAAAGACCTGTTAGTCTGCCTTTAAAATGTTCACCCCCACTACATTTACTATCCTAAATTAGATGCACCTGTTTGGGGGTCGTTAGCTGCATAAAGACACCTGTCCACCCCATACAATCAGTAAGAATCCATCTACTAACATGGCCAAGATCAAAGAGCTGTCCAAAGACATTAGAGATGAAATTGTTAACCTCCACAAGGCTGGAAAGGGCTACGGGGAAATTGCCAAGCAGCTTGGTGAAAAAAGGTCCACTGTTGGAGCAATCATTAGAAAATGGAAGAAGCTAAACATGACTGTCAATCTCCCTCAGACTGGGGTCCTTGCAAGATCTTACCTTGTGGAGTCTCAATGATCCTTAGTTCTGGGCTGAGAAATCAGCCCAGAACTACACGGGAGGAGCTGGTCAATGACCTGAAAAGAGCTGGGACCACTGTTTCCAAGGTTACTGTTGGTAATACACTAAGACGTCATGGTTTAAAATCATCCATGGCCCAGAAGGTTCCCCTGCTTAAACCACCACATGTCCAGACACATCTTAAGTTTGCCAATGACCATTTGAATGATCCGGAGGAGTCATGGGAGAAATAGAACTTTTGGGTCATAATTCCACTAAACGTGTTTGGAGGAAGAAGAATGATGAGTACCATCCCAAGAACACCATCCCTACTATGAAGCATAGGGGTGGTAGCATCATGCTTTGGGGGTGTTTTTCTGCACATGGGACAGGGCGACTGCACTGTATTAAGAAGAGGATGACCGGGGCCATGTATTGAAGATGGGTCGAGGCTGGGTCTTCCAACATGACAATGACCCGTAGCACACAGCCAGGATAACCAAGGAGTGGCTCTGTAAGAAGCATATCAAGTTTCTGGCATGGCCTAGCCAGTCTCCAGACCTTAACCCAATAGAGAATCTTTGGAGGGAGCTCAAACTCCGTGTTTCTCAGCGACAGGCCAGAAACCTGACTGATCTAGAGAAGATCTGTGTGGAGGATTGGGCCAAAATCCCTCCTGCAGTGTGTACAAACCTGGTGAAAAACTACAGGAAACGTTTGACCTCTGTAATTGCAAACAAAGGCTACTGTACCAAATATTAACATTGACTTTCTCAGGTGTTTAAATACTTATTTGCAGCTGTATCATACAAATAAATAGTTTAAAAATCATACATTGTGATTTCTGGATTATTCTTTTTTAGATTACGTCTCTCACAGTGGACATGCACCTACGATGACAATTTCAGACCCCTCCATGATTTCTAAGTGGGAGAACTTGCAAAATAGCAGGGTGTTCAAATACTTATTTTCCTCACTGTATATGAGCTCTTTTAGACTCGCATATCCTGCCATATAATCAGCATACGAGCCCAAGCTTTAAATCGAAATTGATTCCTCAAATGCTGGACTCTGTGCCATGTTCAGCCTGAGTGCCTGTTTTTTGGATTATACTTTCAGATATTGGATTTTGAGTAAATCTTTTAATAGCACGCACATATCCTTTTGGATTTCTGGTATCAAAATAGATACTGATGTTGTAGGCAAGTAGTCTTTTTCTGTTCTTACTGTTCTGTTACTGCTCTGATCTCATACTTTTTATTTGTTTGCAGAAAATAGATAGATAGATGGATAGATAGATAGTTAGATAGATAGATAGATAGATAGATAGATAGATAGATAGATAGATAGACCTATGTGTATTGTATTGGTCACCTGACCTTTCCTGATAGATAGATAGATAGATAGATAGATAGATAGATAGATAGATAGATAGATAGATAGATAGATAGATAGATAGATCAATGTGTATGTGTATTGTATTGGGTCACCTGACCTTTCCTGCTATATGTGTTTTTTTTTCAAACTGTTACCACAAATCTGGAGGCACTCAATTGTACAAGACGTCTTTAGATGCGCTATAATAAAAATTTGCAATCACTTGAACTTGGAAAACCAAACCTGTTCCAGCATGGCTGTGGACAAGTGAGCTCCATGAAGATCTGGTTAACATGCTTTGGAGAAGAAGCTTTTAAGTGGCCTGATATAGAGCTCTGCTCTCATCCCTACTGAACACCTTTGGGATTAATTAGGATTAATGTGAACGTTGACTGCACCCCAGGTCTCCTCACCTACATCAGTACCTGTTTTTTGTACCACCCTTGTGGCTGATGAACACAGTAATCCATAAGCACACTCCAAAATCTAGCGGAACATTTTCTCAGAAGAGTGAAGGGAATTATAAGAGCAAATTAGATGTGGAATGCAATGCTCAAAAATCACATACCGTACTTACTGTATGACCAGGTGACGTGTGCAGAGAAACAAAACGGCGTCTTGGTAGTAAAAAGGGTAGAATCAGAACAAAGAATCAGAAAAATTGTAAATATATAATGTATTCCTCAGCAGATTGATAATAATGGTTAACCAAAGTATTTCTTAGTTTAGGATTATCTTTCAATGCCATTACTAGTCATTTGCCCACCTTCCGAGATGTTTCATTGCAATATGGTGACCAAAGAGCTGATTATAAAGTGTGCACATTTGTCGCAGGACCCCAAACTGGTGTTGAACAAACAAGCTACTAAATAAATAGTCTGCCCACTGCTGTCAATCACTGTGAATGCTGCGATCAGCGAAGCGTGCTGAGACTGTTACACACTCCTCCTGCAGGCCTAATTAGTAAATGGATATTCTAGTTAGAAAAGGGAATGAAAAGAGACACAGATGCATGAAGTATTGGAAGCAAGCGATAAGAGCAATTAAAAATAAAAAGGGAGAGGAGCTGAAGAAATAGATCTGACTTTCCGTGCAAAGAGTTAGAGAGAGGAAAAATTAATCTTTGACAAGGCCTTCGCTCGACCATGATCCCAAGTTTCTACCAATCGTCTGGCCGTTTGTAACATGGAGAATAAGGTGTGAATGTTTACCGCATTTTACACATCTATTATTGATCCATGTGTCAGAGCTCAAACGCTTACTTGGGAGAAATGAAACGCCAAAACCTCCAAACCGCTAAAGTCCAAGGCAACAGTGAAGATATGAAAACCCTTTCAAAGAGATATTTTCTTTCTGGATTGCTTATGCACTTTTATCTCCGTTTGGATTTTATATTCCTGAAAGCTGCACTGCTACTGTGAACCCCAGCCATACTTTGAAAACTTTCCCCAAGTGATGGCGCAACGGGTTTTCCTTATGAAGTTCCTCTTTGCATAAATAAATTAACAGATGGTTGTGTGCTTTTAAATTCTCCGTGGACGCTACGAGGTTTTCAATTTCCGAATCTTCATCCGATCACGTCAGCGCTGATGAAATTTCACTGATGTTCGTGCCATTCATCCGGCTGCGAAAGATGAAAAACGACACCACTCCTTTCCCTCTGTTAAGGATGAAAGTGCTGTACGTTTCATTTTAAAGCAGTATAAAAAATGTAAACCAATTACGTATAAGAAAACCTTCACGGTATTTTTTTCTATAACAGCAACTAATTTGCAGGGATTTGTACCGTGCACACTCGGTTTGATCCAAGCTTAATAATTAATGAATAAATATTATGGCTATATAACCCTAGATATGATGTTTGTAAGGAGACATCTATTTAACATTAATTCATCATTCATTACTTTTTTCAAAGCATTATTTTCTTCTGATTAGTCCTTCTTCTTCTTTCGGCTGCTCTCATTAGGGGGCGCCACAGCGGATCATCCATCTCCATACTACATTTGCCTTTTCCAAACCAACTACCTGCATGTCTTCAGTCACCACATCCATAAACCTCCTTCTTGGTCTTCCTCTTTTCCTCCTTCCTGGCCTCCATCCTCAGCATTCTCCTACTGATATACCCCATGTCCCTCCTCTGCACATGTCCAAACCATCTCAATCTCACCTCCCAAACATCCTACATGCGCTGTCCCTCTAATTAACTCATTTCTAATCCTGTCCATCGTCGTCACTCCCAACGAAAACCTCAACATCTTCAGCTCTGCTACCTCCAGCTCCACCTCCTGTCTTTTACTCAATGCCACTGTCTCTAAACCATACAACATCTCAGGTCTCACCACAGTCCTATAAACTTTCCCTTTCACTCTCACAGATACTCTTCTATCACAAATCACTCCTGCTATCACTCTTCTCCACCCACTCCACCCTGCCTGTATACCCCATGTCCCTCCTTTGCACATGTCCAAACCATCTCAATCTCACCTCCCAAACATCCTACATGCGCTGTCCCTCTAATTAACTCATTTCTAATCCTGTCCATCGTCGTCACTCCCAACCTCAACATCTTCAGCTCTGCTACCTCCAGCTCCACCTCCTGTCTTTTACTCAATGCCACTGTCTCTAAACCATACAACATCTCAGGTCTCACCACAGTCCTATAAACTTTCCCTTTCACTCTCACAGATACTCTTCTATCACAAATCACTCCTACTATCACTCTTCTCCACCCACTCCACCCTGCCTGCACTCTTTTCTTCACTTCTCTAACACACTTTCCATTACTTTGCACTGTTGACCCCAGGTACCTGAACTCCTCCACCTTCTCCACCTTTTCTCCTTGCAACCACTTTATTTCGTCCTGGTTACAATGGGTTTTATTCTGACTTACATAAATGCATAGGCAGGGAAGCACAATCTGGAGATGAACCTTTCCTGGAAATCTCATTTACCTGAACTAAGCAATGCTTCTGTGTTTCAGGAAATTTCCACTGTATGGACACTTGATTATAAGATTTACAGTATATGTGCTTTTTGAACATCCCATTCCACATTAAGTGCCCATTTGCTGTTAAGATAACCTCCACTCTTTTTGAAAAATGTTACTCTAGATTTTGGAGTGTATTTGTGGAGATTCATTCAGTCACAAGGGTGTTAGTAAAGTCAGGTAGTGAAGGTGTAGGTGAGGTAAGGAGTCCTGGTGTGCAGTCAGTGTTCCAATCCATCCCAAAGGTGTTCTAGGTTTATAGCAGGAGATCTTCCCCTCCAACACTATCTAAAGCATATCTTCATAGAGCAATGCTGAAACAGGTTTGGGTCTCGTAGTTCAAGTGAAGGAAAATTACATGTTACTGCATCCAATGACTTCCTATAATATAACTGTGTTTGGCGATTTGGCAAAAAAACACATGTCCCAATTATTTTGTCGGTGTAGAATATACATATATACAAAGAAGTCCTAGATTTCATATTAATTCCGTAAATAACCCAAGAGGCTTCCAACTACCCTAAACCTACGATTAGGATATTGGCATCATCAGTACTTCTCATTTCTTCCGTTCATGGAGGCTCATTTTTCATTTATATTCAACAGCTTTCTCCATGCCAAACAAATATATAGCGTCCTAGCAAATCCATACAAAGAATTTGTTAAGGTTGATTAATTGGGTCACGAGTAAGAATAGTTTTATGATATCATAAGGTCTGTATGTTGCTCCTCTGAATTAAAAATGTCTGTATATAGATGTGGGAGTTGCCTCCACAAACAAATGATTTTCTGTCAAGAACAATGAGGCTTAAGGGTTTTATAGGTTATTGATGATGCCTAGAGTAATAGTTCAGGTTTTTTTTAATCCCTTTTGAATAAAAAACAACACCACACTTCAGTAATAAGTTCGCATTTCTTTTCCCACAAAGTTGTCAGGCTAGCAACGCTTGATGAGTGTCATATGCTCGAGCAATATATGCTCGCTGTGCATTTCGCAGCCATGCAGAAAATATATTAGTAGTTAGAAAAAAAAAGAAAAATATCCACTCAGGCTTCACAGCAGCTGTTCTCAGTTGCATTTGCACTAAATCTCTTTATCCAACCTCACTATGCTCACTCAGAGGTAATCAGCCATCTTGTTCAGCTTTTCAGGAGCGTTAAAAGTGGATGCTGTGCCAGGTGCTACGAAACACTAAAGGCCCCGATCCATCGTCATTCCACTGCGCTGCGAAATCAGTGAATATTTATTCCTCTTATGAGGGCTTTCATTTGAAAGCGAAGGATGCACACAAAAAAAGAAAAGCAAATGTGAGAAATGGTTTTACGCCCCAGTCAGTGAATAGGAGCTGATCAAAAGCACAGAAAAAGATAGGCGACACTTTATGGAATAATTGAGGCCATTTACATTTCTCCGGGTGCTAATAAGAAGCGGTTTGCATGCGTATGGCTTTTATTTTGATGGTGCATTCTAAGACAGGGTGCCTTTAATTCGCTTTATGGCATTTCCAAACGTTTCGTAAAATCACTTTCTAAAGTGATTTGAACTTTTGGAGCATTCAGTACACTTACAAGAACTGAATTGACTCCGTAGTGAAAAAAGTGCCTACGATAAAGCCCTTCATCAGTGTAACTGGGGAAATTTTGGGGTCATGGCTGCTATAGAGAAATATATTAACTGTTGTAATAGTTTCAAAACTCAAGTGTTCAGTAAACCAAGTGCATCAGAATGCAGGATATATATAACCTCAAAGGGTATAAATACACCCACAAAGTGAAACAACGTATTATATGCATAGTACATTTTTAACTATATGTTTTTTTTAATTATATTTTACCAGTGGTTGGCCATCAGGGTCAGAACATGGCAATAACTGACTTATATTTAAATATTATTTTCTTCATGAATATGTATTAAATTATTTCTAATAGTCTGTTATCTTTATTTTATAGTGATTCTTTCGGGTGCACTGGGTAAACTGGTGGCTGTTTCCTCAGAGTTTCTATCCAATCAGATTTTAGATGTTACATCACCTGTTGCCGGGGTCAAAGGAATCTTCAAAACTTCAATATGAACACTGTGTGCACTTGCAACATACAGGTCGTTCTGCAGAATTTGTGTTTCTGTTTACAACAAAATCTAATTTATACTTGTTTTTTGTGTTGTAGACCCTGGAGAGTTATCCGTACCTCGTTTTGTGACTAATGAATATGACTGATTTTGACCCAGTTGTTGAATATGTAGTGCAAATTCTTTTTAATGATAGTTCATAAGACAAACTCGGTTGAAAACAATGATTTTGGTGGTGTTAGATTCTCAGGGTGGCTTTTGTAATTAAAAGATAAAACTCTTGCCTATGGACAACGAGCGATTTTTTTTTATATATATATGTATATACGATTACAGCAAATTTCTTCTTTTCCTGTAAGCATGTTGTTTTGCATCAGATAAGGTAATCATGCTGTTGCTTCATGGATGTATTTCTAAATTATGTAGTACCACAAATCAAACATCATGCACATTTATATCATACTTATAGCAAAAATACGTTAGCAAGTCTGCCATGTTTTCAAAGTGGGGATGCGGGTGCATGGACATAAGTAAAACATCCAAAGAAACGTCACACAGACACCACCCTGAGTTCAGGATTGAACTTGTGACTGTAGAGTTGTAAGGTGGTAATTGTACCTGAGGATGCATTAGAATACTGAGGCTGGTACCTCTTAGAAATCATGAAGTATACTTTGTACGATATATGTGGTAAAATTCAATATTTGGGTGTGGTAGCATATAAGTATTGGGGTTTGCATCAAAGAAGGTGATTGGTTCATGTTAATGATTCCCACCTTACAAACGATCGTAGCATGAATTTGTTTGTAAGTTGTTACTGCGTTCGTTATTGACTACTCATATCTCCTAATGATGTAAGGGCTATAAATACTATCAAATAAACAATAAAATATACTAAACAAATCGAAATAACATAAATACCGTATACAATATTTTGTATTAAGTAATAAAAAAATTTAAAATAGCTCACGGCGGCTCTCGTGTTTTGGATTATTTTCGACTCCGAACATAGTTTACTTTGAGGACAGGTTTGTTTATATCCGTGAAAGTTAATAAAGTGGGGAGCATATGCATGTATCACCACCAAAATACTTTATCATAGCTAGTCTGCTGTGTTTTTAAGGTGTGTGTTTCAAGTCAATTTTACTTCTATAGCGCTTTTCATAATGGACATTCCCCCAAAGCAGCTTAATGTAAAAATTATAGAACGAAGTTCACTTGTTGGAGTTGTGGATCCAGGTGCTTCTCATAGGTTAGCTCATCTGAGATCATTGCAGATTCAACCCCAACTCCTCTATGCCATAGCCTTTTGGTGTTCAATGATGGAGAAATAGTATATGTAGAACGTTTTTTTGAGTATTGATCAAGAGGTTGTTTATCCTTAAAGTCCAATGTGAATAATTTGAAGTGAGATCCAAATAGAGCTGGTCCGTCTCTAAATGCCTCAGGATCCTCGTGGGGTCTTCATCTTCTCTTTAAACATCTGAAATCTTTATGATGTGTGATTTAACTAGAGCAGGTCCATCTCTAAATGGACTAAATACTCAAGGGTTCAGCGTCTTCTCTTTATCTTCTCACATCTAGAGTTGATGATTTAATCTGGGGTACCTGCTGTACAAACACTGCATTCAGATTCGCATTCTGAATGGAGTCTCCAAGATTACACACTTTTGTTTTCCCTTTCTAACTATCCCCCACTTACCCACTTCCACCCTCCCCAACGCAGATTTTCAGGGCTTGCAGTGAGGAACTCAATGGAGATGATGTAAACCCTAGCAACTAAACTGTAAAGGATCCATCATTCTACAGCCATAATTCTTTCATTGCTGGAGTCTGGGTTGGATTCAATCATTTATTTTAATGGAAAGAAAGCCATGCATGGGGGAAAAAACACTATGCAATAAATAAAATAGTAAACAATATCTGTGATAAACGGAGTCGACAAGCATCGTGTCGTGAGTGAAGATGATGAATACTCGAGCAGCTGATACTGACCTTACATTTCCAGCTTGACAGAACGTTACGCTTACCGAGTCGAGCACACACAGGGTCATTATTAGTCTCTTTCTCCTTTGATCTTTGTCTTTTTTTTATCATGCACAATGAGTATGTGCTTTCTTATTAGAGTTTACTGCACTCCCAAGGCAGGCAGGCAGGCAGAGACGGAGCCATGAAATGAAATCGAATAAAGGAATATTGCATGTTTTACAGCCGGCCAGCTGCTTTGTGCTAAACGTATGAAGAGGCATCTCATATGCCGGTACCCTTCTGTGCTCTAAATCATCCACTTACTTCCCAAGAATACAAGAAGGAAAACAGAGCAGAGGATGACTTTTTTTGGTGGTGTTATTTCCAAAACACTCCCGCGAGTGACCTTTGTTACCTTGGTGAGTTATGAAAGCTCAAGTTAAGTAATGGGGTTCCAGGGAGAGTCTGTGATGACAGCAATGCATTATTGATAAAGTATTTTCTCAGGGCCAATTGATCCTTGCTGTAAAATGACAAAAAAAAATACTTGGTATACACAATGGTATACACTAGGGGTGTAACAGTGCACAAAATTTACAGTTCGATACGGTTAGAGGAAAGAAATGCAAAACGTAAAATTGCTTGTTTTTTATTAATGTTTTTGATTATTATTAACATTTTGTGAACAAAATATTTTTTGTTACTATTTTAAATAAAATGCCTGCTTGGACTAAATAAAAAAAATGATATCAAAATAAAATTTATTGTCAAATTAATGCAATACACTATTTTATTTTATTGATTCAAATAAGTAATAGGTTAAATTGGTACAAATTAATCTGATTAAATACAATTTTATCAATGGAAAAATGTAATTAAATAGTTTACATTTGTTTGACCCCTGTGGGGTAATACCATTGGCGGGTGGTCAGGGCCAGCAAAGTTTTCTCTTCTAGCCTAAACACTATCAGAAGCACTGACCTACATTTACAACCCAAATTCTATTATTTGTTTCATGAACCAACAGTTTTTTGTTTTTTTTTCGTAGCATTTCTCTTGGCTGCACTGCTTCCAGTACGTGTATGTGGATGTTAGATTTTTTTGTCCAATCAGATTTCAGCCTCTATGTGCTGCCATGTCAATCTAATCTGCCCAGGGCCTTCAAAGTCAATAGTGCTGGTATTTTGACCATAGTCTCCTTAAGAATTAGCTCTGTTTGTTTTTTTTAACCAATCAGATTTCATATTCGCCTGGGCTAGCTGGCCCAGAATAGCGTCAGCATTTTTCCGTCCTCGGATTGGTTGGTCAGAGGGAAACTGTTACAGCCAAGTTTGACTGGCAAAACACGTGTGTAGCGCTGCACACATGAATACATCTGAGTTATAATTTTTTATGCCTACGAAGGAAGCAAAATTGATTTGGACTCGCACATACATAAAAATAAATTTTCTACAAAAGCTAGACATCGTGAGGAGGTCAGACATCCCCGAAGCTAGCTAGCTTGCCTGGGAAAGGGTTTGTTCCAAACTTCCAGACCAGTGAATGCAAGCGGTACCACTATTTGTTACAGCCTGTAACAAATTTTTGCATTTAAGAAACACATATAGTTATTTATATATAATATAGTTATTTATCCATTAAATGTATTTATTCATAAATTAATGAATTCCTGCTATCCTTCATTTATTCATTCACTCCTTTGATATGTGGAATTTTCTGAAATTCTGCCACTTAATATATACGTGAGGCCACTCAGATTTCAATGTTCCACATGTAAAAAGCTTTATTTAGACCTTTTCTATTTGGCTTTTATTATGAATGAAGGAGAAACCAATCTACAGATGTTACATGAACCAACCACCTTTCTTTGTTATAGTAAATACTCAAGTATTCATTCTTCTACAGAGAAACTAAAGCCTATCTAGGGAACACTGGAAATAAAAGATAGGAATAGAAAGCGAGAACGCCCCAAACAAACACATGAAACTGGCAGAGACAGTAACCCGAGATCAGGATCAAGCCAACAACTCTAGATCCGTGGGGCAGGAACAATACCCAGTGCACCACCATATAGTACAGTGAGTGATATTGCAGACATCTGACTATACTTTCACAGCAAACAATTTAGCATGCAGGTCAAAGTATATTGACAAAATTGGGGCAGACAAACAATCAAGGATGTTAATCAGGTAAAAAGTCAAAAGATCAGCAAACAGGTAACACCAGACAGACATAATAATCAGTAAGCAAATCAAACCAAAGTCAAACTGGGAAATCGAAGTAAAGCTTTGGATACAGGAGAAAGACTTTTAAAAGCCGGATTTGATTGTTAACACAACTGGTTGATTATGGTATTTGTAGTTTAGTTTGCCTATCTTTCTCCCCCAGATAGCCACCGGGGCCCAGACTTAAACCTTGTCTGGCTTTAAAGTTGCACACACACCATTAAATCCTTCAGTTAGTTCAGCCAAATTAAGATTTGTTTTAATCCTTCTTAATCTTTTAGCAGAATTTGACACAGTCAATTACAGGACTTTCCTATTTATCTTTATTAGACTTGGAAAAAGTGATTTATGCTAAGGGTTTTCTTCGTATCTGAAGTGAGAGTCATGTCAGGAGACAAAGTGCAACATTTTCCACAGACTACAGAAATAAATATTAGGCAACATTTTGTCCTCAAAGTTGACGTGTTAGAAGCAGAAAAAATGGGCAAGCACAAGAATGTATAAGAGTTTGACAAGGACCAAATTGTGACAACTAGACGACTGGGTCAGAGCATCTCCAACACTGCAGGTCTTATCGGATGTTCCTGGTCTGCAGTATAGAGAGGAATAGAGGTGAACCAGAAGAGGCTCATTTACGCATGTGGGAAGCAAAGGCTGGTCCATGTGGTCCAATCCAACAGACGAGCTCTTGCAGCTCAAATTGCTGAAGAAGTAAATTCTTGACATGTCAGGACAGTTTTGGGAGGAAAAGAGGACCAACACAATAATAGGCAGGTGATCATATTGTTATATATATATATATACTGAATGTACAGGTTGGAGCAAAACTGGAAAATGTTCACTGGCAGTAAAATCAGCAAAGCACTGTGTAGAAAGGTCATATCTTTCTATGTGTTTTTATACTACTGCTATGCTGATGACACACTACTCGGTTTTACTTTATCTCTACTCTAGAATCCTAGATACCTAGCCAATCCAACAGACGAGCTCCTGAAGCTCAAATTGCTGAAGAAGTAAATTCTTGACATGTCAGGACTGTTTTGGGAGGAAAAGAGGACCAACACAATAATAGGCAGGTGATCATATTGTTATATATATATATATACTGAATGTACAGGTTGGAGCAAAACTGGAAAATGTTCACTGGCAGTAAAATCAGCAAAGCACTGTGTAGAAAGGTCATATCTTTCTATGTGTTTTTATACTACTGCTATGCTGATGACACACTACTCGGTTTTACTTTATCTCTACTCTAGAATCCTAGATACCTAGATACCTACCTTGTTCACACATAAATGAGTTTATACCAAACCTTGAGTTAGTTCAAGCCCACCATAATTTTCTCTGTTTTCTGATTGAGGTTTTTGTTTCACAGCATAAGCAGCCCAACTGTTTATCTACTTGTTGACCAGTCAGGTGTTTGGTGCTGTCCAAAGTAGTCTTGAGAATGAACAAGAGCAACATTACACTGAATGGTCTCCCACCACAGTATTTTAGCAAACTTTTGTTCAGAAGGTTCAGGCTATTTGTTGGTACCTCAAATAATGAAGACTCCATTAGGGGCCAGAACTTATTCTTACAAAGTCCCACAGTTATGAAGCAGCCTTCCAATTTGAGTTTGGGACTCAGACACAGACTCTATGTTGTAAGCTAAAAAACAAAACAAAACAAAAAAGTTGTTGGATATAGTGTTTTAATAAACTGGGATATTCTGATGCCGTCATCCCCACACTCTCACACATTTTCTCAGGTTTGTTGATGGTGTTGTGGTGGGCCGTCATCTATCCCAGAGGTCCCTCATATCTGTGTTACCTTTCAGCTCTCAATTTTAGTGAGGATTTTAGTGAGGATTTTTTCCTCATACCGTCACAACTAGCTCCTCATTAGGGACAAATGTACAATTATAAGGAACAAACCTATAGACACTAAACTTATACATTCTTTCATATAAACGCTCTTTCTAGAGCTTCTAGATCTAATTCATCATTCATTATGACACATGCGACATGCCTCAAGACTTGTCTATGTTCTGGTCCAAATCCACTACAAAAGATATAGAAATGTGTTTTTATAAATACAGTGGTTTACTTGAGTAAAAGTAGAAAAGTATTTGCTTTTAAATGTACTTAAGTATCCAAATTACTACGATTTATTACGGCTATAATGTTCCTATTATCATTTTTATCACAAGGCTCTTCGCTTAATCAACTCAGGTTATGTGAAAAGACTCTCAGCACAACAATCTATTAATATAATGATATTAATGAGTCAAACACCGATTGATATTTATTACAATTATCATGAGTCCAAAACCTTCTTTATAACTACTTAAAAAAATTCTGCAAATAAACTCATGGTGTTGCAGCAAGTTAGATTTTAGTTTTAGGTTTTTAAAACTTAGTTAATCCTCTCACAATGGTTTGTTTGCAATTGAACTGATGCTGAACTGTATGTTGGTGATAAGTAGATACCACTACTCGAAACAAGTGCTCTCGAGTGCGCTCGAACCTGATTGGTGGCTTGCTATGTGCATGATCAGTTAAGTTTGTATCCATTGTAACATCTAATTTAGCAAAATGAAGTCAAGTTAAGCCTTCCCAAATGGAAATATTTCAGTAAAGTACAGATATGCGAAAAAAAAGCTAATTAAGTACAGGAACGAATTACATTTACGTCGTTACTGTCCACCACTATATATATTTGTCTTTACACTGTGCAAGTCTTGAACTTGGACTAATAGGCAGTAATAATAAAACATAATACAGGACTATACAAAGAACCTGGTTTTCACTGACCTGAATCACCATCAGTTAGTTAAATAATAGAACAGGATGTGTAGATGTTCAATATTTATCTGTTGATTTAAAAAGAAAAAAGGGACTCAAATAAAACTGAGCCCGATAGACTTAAAAAGCTTTCCAAATGTCAGACTGCATTCCCCAACAGGCACTGAGACCTTTACTCTATTGTTGGCATGTGGAAAAAGGTGGTCAGAGATTATCGTTTTTCTTGACAGCACTTCCTCAACCAGACGCTCGCTGCATTATGCATGACCTTGTGTTCATTGATAGTGAACGTTTGTACAGGAATGGCAGTCACTTTAAAGGATTGGTAGGGAAAGCAAACACAGGTTTGTTTTTAATGTGGGATTATGCTTGTGTGGTGTTTGGGTCTGTGGGACCTGTTTACATTTTTTATCAAAAGAAATATGATAGGATTAATTATTTTTTCAAGCTCAGACTGGTTGGCCTTGGCTCATTTTCATACTACATTTATATTATATACAGGATGTTTGGGTTCACTGGACCCAGGGCTAATAAAAGTGTGAAAATTATAGGTCCTGTGTACCTTCATTGTCCTCCTACTGGCTGGGTTTGGTGTGTGTGTTTGCTGTTAGTGTGTGTGTGAGTTATGTGTTCCTAGCACAAGGTTGCAAAAATTCAAGCAGCAACACCTGTCTTACCTCACATTTCCACATATTTTATCCTCTGCCTTGTGGGAACCAATTTTTATTTGCTCATATTCAATCCCAGCTGCAAATTGGGGTGTGACACATTAAATATAGCCTTGCCAGGGTGGTTCAGGATGGCCGAAAAATTCTCTTCTCAGAGGGCCTTGCAATTGATTTTGGAAGAGAAAGAAGCTTTTGATAATGATGTTGAAAAAGAGGTTTCAGAATGTGAGTCTGACAGTGAGGAAGATGATGAGGAAGGTCAAAAAATTGGTGAAAGTAAATGGTCAAAAAATGCTCTTGAAATGAGAGACCCCACATGGTTGCCAATGTGATGCAACCATGGAAAAGATTATTCTGGATTGCACTAATTTAGAAGGAATGTGTGTTTTTGGATAGAAGTGAAAGGAGATGGACCAAATCCATTTACATGCATACTATGGGGTTCTTATCCTTGCTGGAATTTTCAGGTCCAAAGGAAAATCCACAGAATCTTTGTTCGATGCAGAAGGTGGCAGAGAACCTTTCTGTGCAACAAAGTCTTTGGAAAACACCATAATATTCAGGATAATTCGCTTTGATTACCGATATGACAGTCCAGCTCGGGAGCCAAGCTAGCTACCATCAGGACATGACTGACGTGGTTACTGCTATGTGTTCAGCTTGTGTTGACCAGAATGGGATAAATTTCCAATAAAGTTCAAATAATTTAATAGCAATTAAAAACTTTGCTTCATTTTCTTTTTTTATTGTATTTTACCTTTATTAAATAATTACAATAAATGATTACATTTTATTTAAAAATTAACAAAAACTAGTAGCACTTCAATTCATAAATATGTTCAAACAACAAAAAAAAAAGCAAACATTAAACATATATGCTGTTTATATTGCTTGTAATTTTAATTTACATTTTTGGAGTATTTTTTGATTGTGTTGAATTAAAAGCCAGGGGTTCCCTGGTGGTCTAGTGGTTAGGATGCGGCGCTCCCACCGCTGCGGCCCAGGTTCGATCCCCGGTCAGGGAACCAACCCCAGCCTCTCTTAGTGCCGGTCCCAAGCCTGGATAAATGGGGAGGGCTGTGTTAGGAAGGGGATCCAGCGTAAAAACATGTGCCAAATCAAACATGCGGATGATCCCCTGTGGCGCCCCCTAATGGTAGAAGCTGAAAGAAAGCTTGTTGTTGAATTAAAAGGCCAAAAAATGCAGCGGGTCCACCAGACACCACGGATACTAGCTAAATAAATATAAAACACCACCCAAGGGTTTAATGTCGTCTGTGTTAAATAATAGCTATAAGGAACGCACTGTATGACAATTAATAAGCTTTGCTGTAGCTGTAATTATTTAGGTGGATGTATATGAGTGCATACACTAGTGTGTGTACTAGTCACAGGTTTTTTTTGTTTGTTTGTGTTTGAGGTCGTTCTCAATGTGAAAGACCTCAATAGCTGGAGAGAAAATAAGAGAGGGAGGAAAAGAACCAGTTGCTTATCGATCAGAGAGACAGGAGAACGAACGAAGCGAAAATGTGCTAATCAGATAATAAAGCACTTAAAGGTGTAATCATTGTGTACTCTTTTGCCACATGCACGATGAGACAGAGACAACGAGGCAGCTATCGATCCTTCCATGGGCCAAACATGTAGGACTCTTCACAAATCCAGCACTATTCCTGTGATTCAATCATTCCTTCTCCTGAGTCTGTCCATTCTGTATTCAGATCATTTTCTCAGTTGCAGGTTTTGAACAGGAAGAGTGTGCACTCTAGTGGTCCGCACCCGAGCTGCAAAGAGAATACACACAACCAACTACAACCCATCTGAATGTTTTACCCTGTAAAATAATTTGTGTTTTTCCAGTCAATTATGATTAATGAATAATAGATCAATAATCACCTGGAGCACTTTGTTGTTAATGAGACCTTACTGTCAGCAGTAATATAACATAAGCAGAGTTATAATACAACCATTAATGCTTGAATTAATGAATGTTTATTGAACATCATTTAAAAAATTACTACATTATTCTGAATTGCAGGTGCCAATATTTATACACAGAGACCTGATCTGTCAATATTTTGTAACACACCGGCTTTGTTTTTGCAGTCCTGGATAGAACACACATTATTTTATAAGTATAATATATTTATTTCACATTTTAGTTAACATCAGGTAATGTATTTATTTAGCCATGTTTATTATGCAAACCTAATGTAATGCATTTAAAACATATAATATAATATAATATAATATAATATAATATAATATAATATAATATAAATCTGTCTAAGGTTCCTTAATAGAGTTTTAATAATTATAATTAATGTTGAAAAAATAAAACAAATGGGAAATAGTGAAATAGGAAACAGAATTCTAGAAATTTCTGTACATATTTTTTAATAAAAGAAAAAATTTAATATCATGTACATAAGTATTCAGGCACTTTGTGTGTATTAGTGTATTTATTTTATTAAAATTTGTCCATTAATGTTACAGTGCATCCGGAAAGTATTTACAGCCTTAATCCAAAATTGATTCTATCATTATTTTCTTTGCAAAATCTTTGCAAATTTTTTTTATGTACATACTATAAGTATTTACAGCCTATGTGCCCTGAAGTCTTTTTTAAGTTTGACGCTACAAACTTGGCACACATTTTTTTGGGCAGTTTCTCCCATTCTTCTTGGCAGAACCTCTCAAGCTCCATCAGGTTGGATTTGGAGTGACGTTGCACACCCATTTTCAGATCACTTCAGAGATGTTCAATTGGGTTAAAGTCTGGGCCACTTAAGGACATTCAGAGATGCTATTTTGACTGTGTGCTTAGGGTTGTCCCTTTTGGTAGATGAACTGTCGCCCAAGTCTGAGGTCCAGAGCGCTCTGGAGCAGGTTTTCATCAAGTATGTCTCTGTACATTGCTGCATTCATCCAAAGAGTTACACCTAAGTTTCTCATGGTCTGATCCCTGAGTCCCTCATGTGCCTTTTGGTAAACTCCAGGTGGGCTTTCATGTGCCTTTTACTAAGGAGTGGCTTCTGTCTGGTCACTCACGCTTCAGGCTTGATTGGTGGAGTGCTGAAGAGATGGTTTTTCTTCTGGAAGGTTCTCCTCTCTCCACAGAGAAACGCTGGAGCTCTTTCAGAGTGACCAGCAGGTTCTTGGTCACCTCCCAGACTAAGGCCCTTCTACCTCGATCGCTCAGTTTGGCTGGGTGACCCGCTCTAGATCGAAGCCTTGTGGTTTTAAACTTCTTCTATTTACGGAACGATGGAGGCCACTGTGCTTATTGGGACCTTCAATGGTGCAAAAATATTTCTGTTCCCTCCCCCAGATCTGGTCCTCAAAATAATCCTGTCTTGGAGGTCTACAGAAAATTTCTTGGACTTCATGGCTTGGTTTATGCTCTGACATTTACTGTTAACTGTGGGACCTTCTATAGACAGGTGTGTGTCTTTCCAAATCATGTCCAATCAACAGGTACTCTAATCAAGTTGCAAAAACGTCTCAAGGATGATCAGTGAAAACAGGATGCACCTGAGCTCAATTTTAGTGTCAAAGGCCGTGAATTCTTATGTACATGTAATATATATATATATATATATAGTACAGATAAAAAGTTTGGACACACCTTCTCATTCAAAGAGTTTTCTTTATTTTCATGACTATGA
>MU556250.1:1651366-1803866 GCA_024362625.1 Silurus asotus
AATAATAATAATAATAATAATAGCAATAATATTAATAAAAATAATAATAATAATAATAATAGCAATAATAGCAATAATAATAACAATAATAATAATAATAATAATAATAATAATAATAATAATAAAATTGTTTCTAATTCAACATTCAAATATCATTTTAAATACTTTTTTTTATGCACCAAATCACGTGGCAGTGTCGATCCCCCTGGAATCTTTACCGTAGAGTTTACACAGTGTTGTGCGGAAAACTGAAAACATTCAATAATCTTGAGGCAAAAATCGGGCAAAAACTGCAAAAGATCACATTTTGTTTCTTTTTTATCTAAAAAATAACCGGAACAGGAATCTGAGTGACCTACAGTGAGAACAGACTTACTAGAGAAGTGTTGCTTCAGCTGATGTAAAGAGGAACTGAACTTCTTGATGTGGTTCTGCATGATTTTCTGCAATACACTGCTGCACATGATTAGCTACGTTAAGCAGAAGCATGAAAACCAGCTGTTTCTGTTCAAATAAGAAGTCTTCAGTATGTATGTAATTTACAGTTTATACCAAGAAAAACTATATTTTGTAAAACTCGTGTTGATCCAGGTATTAAAGGCTTGCTCAAAAAATGAGTGCTGACAGCTTTACTAATGTGGACAAAATCCCAAACTAATCTGTTTTGGCTGATTTGATTGTCCTGAATTTGTATGTCTAACAGAAATCCCTTATCAGGCTAAAAGATTGTTGTTGGGGTTTTTTTTATTTATTAATTTGTTGTTGTTTTTTTTGGTTGGGGGTAGTTCGATTAAAATTTGCACACTTCAGCCAAACAAACAAGCACAGATTCGATCATTATTTCAGTCTGTCAGCATTTAAATCTGTTTAAGTGCTCCTTAATGCATTTAGATTTTGTAAAAAAATTGAATTGTGTGGTTTATTACTTGATTAAATGGAAAAGAACAAACGTATGTAAACCTAGTTCCCTGATGGAAAGAGACGCTGCGTCGAAACGGTTTGGAAACGCGCCCGTGTGTTCACGCTCTGGAATAATGTGTGTAATCAGTCAAAAATTGGACGCTGGCCGTCACTGGTGGGGTGAGGTCATAACCAGGAAGTATAAAACGCATATGGAGTGAGGCAGCGCCAGCTTCTGTAAGGGAGAAGAAAGCGCTGCAGGAAAGCCGGAGGTGTGGCATGGAGACGCAGTGTCTCGTTCCCTGGGCGAACTAGGGTTACATACATAACCTAGAAGACGCTCCTGTGTTCCTAGAAAACTCGAGCTGTGTTGGAAACCTTTGGGAACGAGTGTCGAATCACGCCAGACTGACCAGTCTCTGCCTAGTGTGTATCTGTCAAACACAGCTAGAGGAGGACAGGACTTACTTATGTCTGGGAGGGAAACTACAGAGGACCAAGCTTTTGAGGCAAAAGGAGATCCCTCCTTAGAGGAATCTCCCATAAAGGGTGCTCGAGCGGAGCTACCAGGTCTACGAACCATGGTTTGCACGACCACCTTGGAGCTACCAGAAGGAGATGGACTCCATCCTGGTGAACTGTTTCCAGATCTTCCGGAAGCAGCACGATGGGGGAAAAGTCATACAGATGCAGCCTCGGCCTGAGTCTGAGTCTGAGTCTGAGCCAGAGGGGACAGTACAACATCTCTCGAGACGCGAACAGATCCAACTGGGCTTTTCCCAATTTCTCCCAAACCTGCTCCACCACGTTGAGAGGAGTTTCCTCTGGGCCTAAAGGAGGATCTGGTGTGCCAGCCTCACAGGGGGCACGAATGCAGACCTCCTCAATGGTTGATATAGGAGACATGACATGACAGTGTTTTTTTTTTCTCTCAATTAAGACTTTATTTCTCTCAAATCTCTCGTTATCTCTTACAATTCAGACTTTATTTCTCTTAATTCCCTCGTTATCTCTTACAATTCAGACTTTATTTCTCTTAATTCCATCGTTATCTCTTACAATTCAGACTTTCTTTCTCTTAATTCCTACTTTATTTATTGCAATTCTGACTTTTTTCCTCATAATTCTGACTTTTTTTTGGGACAATCGGGCAGCGCCTCAACCTCTATAGTAACAGAAATGATTACACATTGAAAATCAAATAGGCTACAATCAATCTGACGATCTGTGAAGCAAGGCATAAAGCCATAAAGGACTATGTTAGGCGCTCTTTCTCGTAAATAAAGTCGCAATTAAGCCAACTTTTTTTTTTACGTGGCGAAAATAGGGCTTTCAAATGTTTGAGCACAATCATTAAATATATTTTCTTAACCCAAATCCAGTAGTAGTTTAAGCAGTCTTCTGAAACGCAGTAAAACATGTCTGAAGATGTATCCTTATGTAAAAGAGGACCACAGGATACATCTTCGGACATGTTTGTTTAGCAAATGAGTAGCTACACCCTGCATCAGGGTTAAAAAAATACGCTGTCAGCAATTAATCACTGTAATAATAATTTATTCTCTCATAAGTGTTATTACTATTTTAAACCTAATATTTTATACAATTGTGGCTTTTGGTTTGACCAAGAGGTGTATTTATACAGAAAAAACCAGCAGGTGGCAGCACAATCCAAGGTTATGATTACACTATTTTCCTAGCCAGGAAGAATAAAACATTCATATGTATTATCATTTTAAAGAAAGTTAGCACATGGATACACAAGTGTCCTCATTGCATGAGCCAAGAACATGTCTTTTTGATGAGGGGGGGGGGGGGGGGGGGGGGGGGGGGTGGTCCTGAAACTGGCAGGACTTTAGTTAAATATAATTGCAGTATGACTCAGGCTTGGTGGGTTTTAAAATCTGCACCCAATTTTCCTGCCTGTCAGCCTTTGAAGACATTTCTATATCAGCGTTTCAAACAGAGCTGTGCATTGGCAGCAGCTTCACTGATCTCAAGACGCCTTCTTTTCTCCATTATCTTGTATAAACCATAAGACACATAAAAACACAGAGGGTTTTCTTCCCACACCAATATCCCGTAACGCTCATTTTAATTTTAAGTATGAGTCAATGGGCACACAGTATGATCTGTTAGGCTACGAAAAAGTAAGGATGAACCTTTAAGAAATGATAATAAACGAGCCTTAGTGCCACAGCAGCTCGCTCAGCAGGACAAGGGTAGTTTATTTCAGTTTCATGACTGGATATAAAAACATTTGAATTGTGGTTGGAGTTTAACTTAATATAAATTAATAGTTATGCTTAATAGTTATAGATAAAGGAATAGGAAGCTAGCTAGCTAAATAGATAGCTAAATAGCTAGCTAGATAGAGATCCTGTAAAGGAAATGATTGTGTTGCAGCAGCCAGTTACACAAACAGTAGTAGGAAGGAAAGAAAAAAAAGGTTGAATGTAATTAAGTAATTGAATCAGAAATCAGAAAAGGATCAGAAATAAAGGTTTTAAATTTTGCCTTCTGGTCAGCATTTTTAGGACTTCAATTAGTTCAAGGTCTGGTGGTGCAAGAGTTTTATTGTCCAGCTGTAGATGGGTGGTAAGTGATAATGTATATAGGGTTTATGTATAGCTCAGTCTGGGCTTATATACAGTACAGCTCAGTCTGCAGACAGACTGCATCATTTAGGAGTTTGGTTTAGGGTCTGCATGGAGTTGGGTTTGGAGTCATGAAGAAATAAAGATTAGGGGTCAAAAAGGAGTTGGGTTTTGGTTCTAGGTGGAGTTTAGTTTTGGGTCTGGGTGTTGTTTAGTTTAGAATCTGGGTGAAGTTTATTTTAGGGTCTGGGTGGAGTTGAGTTTAATGTCTGAGTGGAGTTTAGTTTTGGGTCTGGGTGGAGTTGAGTTTAGGGTCTGGGTGGAGTTGAGTTTAGGGTCTGGGTGGAGTTAAGTTTAATGTCTGAGTTGAGTTTAGTTTAGGGTCTGATTGGAGTTGAGTTTAGGGTCTGAGTGAAGTTGAGTTTAAAGTCTGGGAGGAGTTGGGTTTGGGTTCTGGGTGGAGTTGATTTGTAGGGCTCAGTGGAGTTGAGTTTAGAGTCTGGGTGGAGTTGAGTTTAGAGTCTGGGTGGAGTTGAGTTTAGAGTCTGGGTGGAGTTGAGTTTAGGGCTTAGGTGGAGTTGAGTTTAGGGTCTAGACAAAGTTGAGTGTAAAGTCTGGAAAAAGTTGCATTGAGGATCTGGTTGGAGCTGAAATTAGTATCTGGGTGAAGTTTAATTTAAGGTTTGGGTGGAGTTTAGTTTAGGGTGTGTGTGAAATTGGGTTAAGGATCTGTGTGGAGTTAAATTTAGGGTCTGGAAGGAGTTTGGATTGGGTTCTGGGTGGAGTTGAGTTGAGTTGAAGGGCTAGGTGAAGTTGAGTTTAGAGTCTGGTAAGAGTTCGGTTTAGGATCTGGGTATTGATGGCTATAGGGTTACTCTCAGTCTCTATAGTTAAATAGTTTTAGGGTTTGGCTGTAGTTTATAGAGGAGATAAGTTAATGAAGCAGATATTGAGAAGGTAATTCTGGATATAATGGGTAAATATTGCTATATTCTTGTTTCTACCAGTTAAAACACAATTGGTGAAAATAATGCATTTTTAAAGTTATTGAATTTTCACCTCTATAATCATCACCTTTACATATTAAAGCTTAGATAGATGTATTTCCATTACGAAGAGAGTACAGTGCTGTTTCATGCTGCTTTGACGGCTCTGTTCCCTAAGCAATTACAAGCACCTGGTAAAATCCAGCAACTTAATCTAATGACTGACTCGATTCTCAGGTGAATGCAATAATAAGACATTACATATTAGACAAAGACTGAAAGCAATTCTCATCCAGTGTATCTTAATACTGAACATTATATACACTTAATAACTCTCATTTTAATCATCATATGTTAGAATGTTGATTATCATATTTTTCTAGATGCAAATATTGATGTAGTTTTATACAGGAGGTTCATGCTGGGTGGCCTGATCCAAACAAAGGCATAGATCTTGTTATTCAAAATCATATAGTTATTGATGAAAAGTGGTGCATGAAGGTGAAATATGTATAATCATCCCATAGCCAGAAATCGCTCTGTTATATTCATCATAAATCTCATTTTCTGCTTTGAAATAAGCTGAATGACATTCCACTTGACCTTGTTATCTGGTTTTAATGCCTGAACACAGGATTTATGTGCAAATAATTTCTGCAACAAAAGTGAAAAGCTCTTGATTTGTGGATTTTGTTCTGTATTTTGGCCTTGGTGCAAAATTGGCAGTAGAACATGCCAGAAATTTCTGCTCAGCTCAGGTATATACAGTAACCTTACAAAAGTAAGGGCACCCCCTACATTTCAGCAACCATTTAATTATATGTTCTTAAGAGAAATACAACTTTTAAAAGTAGAAAATTTGCAGCTTATAAAGCAGTACCGGTTTACTGTCCTCTGAAATCAACTCAACACACAGCCATTATTGTCAAAATAACTGGCCACTTAATCACTCTTACCTTCACCTTCACTTTCAGTTGTCATCTTGACTGTGTGTTTGAGGTCGTTCTTGTGTTGGAAAATTGCATCATGTTTTGATTCAGAATGTCACAGTGCATGTTGGAATTCATGTTTCCCTCAATGAACTGTAGCTCCCCAGTACCAGCAGCACTCATGCAGCCCCAGACCATGATGCTACCACCACCACCACCACCACCATGCTTTACTAATGGCAAGAAACAATTTTCTTGGTACTCCTCACCAGGGCGTCACCACACATGCTGGACACTATTTGATCTAAAAACGTTTATCTCCGTCTCATCAAACCACCGGACATGGTTCCAGTAATTCATGCTTTTGGACATGTTGCCTTTAGCAAACGGTTTGCAAGCTTTCTTGTAAGCCAGCTTCAGAAGAGGCTTCCTTCTGGGACGATGGCCTACAAACCGACTTGTTGAAGAGTAGAAATCTGTCTTACTTGCGCTGTCCCACTAATAAACTTGTTTCTCTGTTGATAAACTGTCAATAAACTCTGTCCATTGTCGTCACACCCAAATAAAAATCTCTACATCTCTGCTACCTCCAGCTATGCCTACTGTCTTTTAGTCAATGCCACTGTCTCTACACCATACAACATCGCAGCTCTCATCACAGTCTTATAAACTTTCTATTACAAATCACTCCTGCTATCACTCTTCTCCACCCACCCCACCCTTGCACTCTTTTCTTCACTTCTCTAACACACTCTCCATTACTTTGCACTGTTGACCACAGGTACCTGAACTCCTCCACCTTCTCCACCTCTTCTCCCTGCAACTGCAACACTCCACTGCCCTCACTCTTATTCACACACATGTACTCTGTCTTACTCCTACTGACTTTCATTCCCCTTCTCTCAAGCATGTACCTCCACCTCTTCAGGCTCTTCTCAACCTGCTCACTACTCTCACCACAAATCACAATTTCATCTGCAAAAATCGGTTTGAGCTCAGAGCCGATCCTTGATGCAGTCCAACCTCCACCTTATTCTTAATAATTTAATTACCAATTAATCGGATAAAAATGCTTTTTGTTTTGTTTTGTTTTTTTTTGGCTTTTTGCTGTTTTACTTATTATAACTATATAAAACCCTTACTCAAGGTATTTTTGTTTAAAAGTGTACTTTAAAAATGCAAAAGACACATATTGAGTTTATCTTTAGTTTTGACATTTTAAACATAATTGTAGCTGCTTGTTGAGGAGTGCATCTGGGATTTCTCCTTTAAACAAATTTACTCATGCTGGATTGCTTCTTTCTGTTAAAAAAACAGCATTCAAATAGGCAAGGTGAAACAATTTATGTAAAACATTTGTATTCGTAATTGATAATTGCAGATGGATTGACAACCACGCTTAAAAAAATCTATATAAAATATTGTTTTTTGAAAATAACATTTTTGTTAATAAGAAAATACACAAACATTTTGTTTAATTGTAAAGATATACAGTAAGCATCCAGAATATAATACATTTAATTTTGTATATAATAATACATTTAAATATACAACAATTGAAACAATCATTTGAACCTTGTAAACTGTGAAACACAGGCTTGATTAAAAAAAGGAAAAAATATGCATTGGTTTAGAAATGCATAATAACTCACAGAAAACCACAACAGTGACTAAGCTTTTAGTGCTGCTTTTAGTGCTGCTTTTAGATTTAGTGTTTGTTTGCACCGGTTTAATTGAATCCATCACAATGTTGTCACAAATTATTGGTCACTTTCTAAATAATAAAAATACATCTACCAATAATTTCTTCACAAATAAATCGGCTTTTACTATTGCAAATATTTAAAAAATGATGCATCACATTGTTAACTTTCATGGCGATGCACTGATGCAAAACAATGAATCTCACCATCCCATTTGTGTATGTGTGTGTGTGTGTGTGTGTGTGTGTGTGTGTGTGTGTGTGTGTGTGTGTAAAATAAGAAAATGTGTGTAAAAAAAAATATATATATATATTCCTATAGATTTGGTTTTGACAATTCTGACCAGATTTTATTTCTATTTTGTTTTTGCCTTTGATGAACTTGAATTATTTATTCATTCTATCACCCATTTTTTATTTCACAGCCATCAAATACAGGGAGTGTTACAGTTGTAAAGACTTTTTTTTTTAAGTAATTCAGTTTTATTTGTATAGCACTTGTAATAATAGACACTGTCCCACAGCAGCTTTAATATAAGCTAATAAGCAAGTCAGTGGTAACATTTCACAGCCATCAAATAGAGACAAAATTACAGTTGTAAAGACTTTTTTTTTTAAGTAATTCAGTTTTATTTGTATAGCACTTGTAATAATAGACACTGTCCCACAGCAGCTTTAATATAAGCTAATAAGCAAGTCAGTGGTAACAGTGGCAAGAAAAAACTCCATGAGATGGTATTTGGGGAAAAAACCTTGAGAGTAACCAGACCCAAAAGGGAACCCATTCCTAATCTGGGTGACGCTGAATTTCCATTCATTACAGTTTCATATTTGATATTGTTATTACCTGTTCACTGATTGATTGTGGTTCTAAATTATTGTAGTAGATCATTTATATTATATAAATAGGCTGGTTGTATTTTATTGTTTTTTTTTATTTCATTAAAATAAAAGGCAAGTCGTCCTGATTTCAACAATGAAACACAACGCAAAAAACAAACTCAATTACATATTGTGTGTTTGAGAAATTAAACACAATTAACAGTTGTACGAGCCAGTGCACTCTTAGTGCTGGTCCCAGGCCTGGATAAATGGGGAGGGTTGCGTTAGGAAGGGCATCCAGCATAAAAACATGTGCCAAATCAAATATGCGGTTCACAAATAAGAAATTCATACTTGATCGGTCGACTACAGGGTTACCAACGACCACCACAGGTATCGTTAGCCAACAGGGTACCGGTGGAAATTGGGCAACTGTTGGCCGAAGGAGGAGAAGGAGAGGAGGAAGACGTCTACAGAGACAGCAGGGAAAGTAGAAGTGTAGGAAAGTGGGCACTTTAAATATTGGTACTATGACTGGTAAAGGGAGAGAGGTAGCTGATATGATGGAGAGGAGAAAGGTAGATATGTTGTTTGTTTAGGTGACCAGGAGAAAAGGAAGTAAGGCCAGGAACATTGGAGGTGGGTTTAACTGTTCTATCATGTAGGGGTGATTCTGATGGAAAAGTACAGTAAGTGTGTAGTGAAGGTGAAGAGTTTTTAAAAGCGCGATGATCATGAAGCTGGAAGCTAAAGGGGTGATCATAAATGTCATCAGTGCTTATGCTCCACAAGTGGGTTATGTGATGGAGGAGAAGGCAAAATTCTGGCGTGAGTTAGATGAAGTGGTAGATGGTGTACCTAGGAATGAACAATTGGTGATCAGGGCAGATTTCAATTGGCATGTAGGTGAAGGGAACAGAGGTGATGAGAAGGTGCAGGGTAGGTAAGGAGAGGAATGTGGAAGGACATATGGTGATAGATTTTGCTAAAAGGATGGAAATGGCAGTGGTGAATACTTATTTTAAGAATACTTACTTTGAGAATTTTGATGGAGTATAGAGAAGGTCAGAAGGAGTTGCATTGCGTGTTTGTGGATTTGGAGAAAGCGTATGACAGGTTGCCGGGAGAGGAGTTGTGGTATTGTGGTACCTGATTTCCCAGGTGTTTCAGAGAAGTATGTGAGTGTGGTGCAGGACATGTATGAGGACAGTATGACAGCAGTAAAGTGTGCAGTAGGAATGACAGACTGGTTCAAGTTGGAGGTTGGACTGCATCAAGGATCGGCTCTGAGCCCTTTCCTGTTTGCAGTAATGATGGACAGGTTGACAGACGAGGTCAGACAGGAGTCTCTGTGGACTACGATGTTTGCGGATGATATTGTGATTAGTGGTGCGAGTGGGGAGCTGGTGGAGAAGAGCCTGGAGAGGTGAAGGTACGCACTGGTGATAAGGAGAATGAAAGTCAGTAGAAGTAATACAGAGTACATGTATGTGAATGAGAGTGGGGCAGTTGCATGGAGAAGATCTGAAGATGGTGGAGGAGTTTAGGTACCTGGGGTCAACAGTGCAAAGTAATGGAGAGTGTGTTAGAGAAGTATAGAAAAGAACTCTGGTGACCCTTAATAGGAGAAGCCGAAAGAAGAAAAAGAAGAAGAAGAAGAACATTTGCTCTGTATGCAAAAGTTTATCTTTTAATTATTTTTACTCTCAGGAGAAGATGTGCAGATGAGATGTTGAAAAGCTTGTTCTCAGCTATGTAATATTTTTATTTGTATTTTTTTTTAGAATTCTTACTGCAACTTTGTCCTGTTTATTATTAAAGATATGTTTCCAAACACCATGCAATGAAATGGTACTAGACTACAGCAGCTTTTTCCCCCATTCCCTATTGAACTGCTATGTATCGTGAGGCAATAAAATCAACCGGTGTCAAGAAATTGCTTTTTCTTGATGGAGGATCTCAGTATACTGATGACTCAATATGCTGATGAGTTATTGCATGAATCTGATGAGACATCTTTTTTTCTATATAAATGGCAGAAACGAAATCTAAGTCTGAGCTATATCTCTAGAGATGCCGTGTCAAGATTATATAATCTACTTAAACAACACTTGGATCACGCCATCTGACAATTTATGAATCCTTGGTATGTTTATAGACAACCCAATTATCCAACTCTCCCACTCTGAATTGATCATGAAGCTTTCTTCTCTAGAGGACCCAAAGTTTCTTCAACACTAAGGTCATATAGATGCTTGTCCAGTCTCCTAAGATTGGACTACTAAAAAAGCCTTATTGGCTACATCTATCTGTAAATGGGTGTCTAACACATGCTGTAAATGCAAAATCTCTGTATGCCTACTGCCTGCCGATTTTTCTCATCGCAGTGTGGACTTTGAAAACAGAGGCTTTCGAAAACAGTGACGCATCTCTAACACACTCGCGTCCTTTTAAACAGCCGGAAAGCAAATAAACCGCAGGTCGACGGCTCTTACATTTTGCTCATGGGCAGTACAGGGACGTAAGTGATTTCAGATGTTTCAGTGTGGATGAGAAACCTTCAGAAAACAATTAAAAACGATAGTATCTGTATTTGAATTATTGTAGAACCAGACACGCAAAAAAAAACCTCTAGTTATGTTTCTAACAAAAAAGGTGTGCAACTAAATCCAACTCATATTTGTCAACATAAAGTGGTGTAATTCTTTCCAAAATTCTTTCACAGTACTGTAACAGACTCATTGCAAGTTATCGCAAACACTTGGTTGCAGTTGTTGCTGCTATGGGCAGCCCAACCAGTTATTAGGTTAAGGGGGCAAACACTTTTTCACACAGGGCCACGTAGTTTTGTATTTTGTTTTCCCTCAATAAGAAAAGCTTCATTTAAAAACTACATGTTGTGTTCACTTGTGTTCTCTTTTACTAATATTTAAATTAGTTTGATGATCTGAAACATTAAAGTGTGACGAACATGCGAAAAAAATAAATCAGGAAGGGGGCAAACACTTTTTCACACCACTGTATGAAATTAATGTTAATTTAGAATGTAAAGCAATCATCATTTTGTTCGACACAAATTTGATAAACGCTTGTTTTTTTCTAAAATAATAAGTATATACAGTTCATTTAGAAAACAAACCTTGTATATTCTTATAACCGTATTGTGCACTTCTACGTATATTGTCTGTCTTTCTCAGTAAATAAACTAGAAAACATTCATTGCTTTGTTGATTCCGCAGAAAAAAATCTCTTCCAGCAGCAGAGGACGAACGCCGTGTCCTCGGATGGCATAGATGCACGAGCATGCAGATGAGTAGCCAGAAATAAAAATAAAAAAGAAAGGAGAGGATCTTGTCCTTGAAATTTAGCTTCATTTAAATTATTAAAACAAGGTCGACTTTAAAACATGGTCTTAGTGTTAGATTAAAGCAAAGACTTATCTTTAAAAGAGTTCAGGTATAATCATCTCGCTTAAAGACACTCAGAGAATGTAAGTTATGAAAAATAGAGCAGTTTATTGATGATTATATAGGAGTATATATGCAGTTGTTCTAGAGGAAAGATTGGTGTGTCAAAGTCTGAGTCAGCATAAAGTGATAGAGGATGTTTGCATACATCTGCAGCCAGCTTGGTTAAACATCTACCCTATTTTTCGGACTATAAGCCGCTACTTTTTCCCACGTTTTGAACCCCGTGGCTTAAACAACGAAGCGGCTAATTTATAGATTTTTCCTGGGTTTTTCCGGGTTTCACAAACTTTAAGCCAAAAAACTGAACCCCATAACATTAGACCAATGACAATGCCAAAAGATAAACTTTCGAGAGAAATAGTTGTGAAAGGAAGGAGGAAGACAGTGAACAATGACTTTCTTAGTAGGCTTCTGTTTAGATGCAAGCCGTGTAATGCATCGAGCATCAAAAAATTATAAGGATATATTCCTTGGTCTTGCACACATGCAGTAATAGTGGAAAAATGCAGGCTATTCCTAAAATGCCGCTATGCTCCTGAAGGAGCCACAACATATTTACCTGTTACACCGTGTAACAGACACTGTCTTTCATTAAAGCCTGTGTAAAGTACATTAGTTTCAGTGTAGTTATGTTTAAAATAAAAATCTTTGTCAAATTCAGTGGGTGCGTCTTATATACGCTTTATAGTCCGGAAATTACGGTAATCCGGAAATTACGGTAATCCTTGAATTATCCTGCAGAGCAAGTTGAAAAGATCAGCTTAGGTCAGCATTAATTTACATAATAGACAATCAAATTTAGCATTACTAAGTAAAAGTTTAATCTTAATTTTTGTTGCAATTGTTAGTTAGTATATTAAGTTTCATGGAGAAGTGGGTATATAGAAAGAGTTTTAAAAAAGTAATAATCATGCTTTGGAGATAGTTAAGTATCGTTAAATATAAATAATAAATATTATTATGTATTTGAACAGCACGAGTAGAATTCCAAGCAGTAAAATTAATATAAAAATGCGAAAGTCTGGAAATTCCATATAAAAAAGGTAAAAATCAAGTACAATTTTGAGAACAGAGAAAATTTTAAGAAAATCTAAGAAAAAGGATGAGTGGTAAAAAAAAAAAAAAAAAAAAAAAAAAAAAAAAAAAGAAAAACATTTGGAGAAAAGAGCTGGCGTGTTAAAATTAGAGCAACGATTTGGTCAAACTTGAACTAATTAAAAACCAAGATGAGGAAAAAAGTAAGATGTTTCTAGACAAACGGAGGTGTGAAATGTTTGGAAGCTTGCAAGAAAAAGAAGTAAAAGCTGCAAGATATGTGAACTAGAATTGTGTAAACGAGGCTACCAAGAAAAGGGAAGAATTGACTAGAATTTGCATAAACAACTGGAGGAGAATAAAGTCCTCGTGAGATTTTTGGAGAAGGATGGATTCGCAGGGTGTGGAAAATAAAAAGAGGGGTTTTTTTTCACACGATTTCGCACTTGCATGCGCACGCTGACATTTTTTTTTCTTTCCGAGAGCTCTCTGGGACATGGGTAAATTGACTGCAGTAAAGCTGTGTTACTCCTTCTCATTCCTGGAAGATCTCTTCATTGGGTAGTTTAAGTATTTTTTGAAATTGTAAATCTTATTGATATTTACCCAATTTGAACCTCAAGCCACACAGCTCCCCTCGAACAAGGGGTCTGAGTTATGACATCCTTCTTGTCCCTTTTTTTTTCTATCAGTAAAACTCATTCTGGTCACGCTTAACCCTCAGTCTGATCGTGCTCTTGGGAGACTCGCACTACTTTATAGTCCGTCACCTTGAAGCACGCTAAGGATTTATAAAGTGTACGATTTGTGTAGCATTTGTGTTGTGTATCATTGGTTTCAGTAGTAGTATTAGTCTCCGGAGTTTGACTGGAACATACATTTCCCCATTTGAATAATTATTTATTTCCACGAACAGGAAAAGCTTTAGCTATAAATGCTGGGAGCTCAGTGAGAGGGCAATGAAGTCTCTTTGGGGAAGAGGCTAATGAGTCAGAGCTCAGGAATCAGCTGTCTGGAGACTTGAGATTAATTGTCCACTTCCCTTATTTCCTCTTGAGGGTCTGTTGAGTGGAAATCCATTATAACCCACTTAACGGTAGAAGGTCGTGAACGTCATTATGGAGGGCTGGATTCTAGAACATACGAATTACAGGTACATTTCTGCCCACCCTATAGAGCAGGGGTCACCAACATGGTGCCCACATGAGTCGCCAGTGAGCTTTTTCTAAAAATAGCTCACCATTTTGTTGCTATTCTTTTTTAAATCACACTTGCATTGGTGTGAAATTTTAAAATGACAATATTAAAAAAACGTAATTGATAATCTGTACAGTAGTGATCATTTGAATATATAAATACTTGCAGAGATTTATAGAAATAAAGTGTTGCATATTGATATTTATCTGTTTCCTACCTTTTTAAATTGATAATTATTGTGAGAAATCATTAACATGATCAGTGTCTTCACATAGACGAATATTATTAATTATTAATAAATACATATCATTAAAGGTAAATTGAGAAAATGTGTTACTTCAGAAGTGTGTATGACACTGGTAGCCCTTCACATTAATCGGTACCCAAGAATTAGCTCTCAGTTTCAAAAATGTTGGTGACCCCTGCTATAGAGCATGGGTCTTCAACCGGTGGTCCACAGCGGTACTGCAGGGGCTCCACTAATTAATATTAAATCACATTTTTTGTTCAAAAATAAATAAAACATGATGGGTAAACACATCAAAAATAAAATATTTCATTTTAAAAATGTTTAATTCAAAAAGATTATAATTATTATATTAAAGTTCTATTAAACTCTTTTAAGCTGATGTTCATGTCAATATATAATGTCCATGTGACAGTAAAATTTGGTGTTAAGTTCTATGAAAACAAGGCTAAAGTTCATGTTTATGTATAATAGTCCACCAGGTTGTAAAAGAAAAATGTAAGAAACTGTAAACCTATTAAAATAAAAGACAATTTTTAACTACGACCGCAACAACGAGTCGATAAAATCGCTAATAATAATCAATAATGAAATTCGTTGTCAATGAATGTCGTTATTGATTTAGTTGAACTGCTCAAGTAACTGGTAAGTGTGACGGAGAGTACAGGGTCAACTGGCAGCAGGAAAAAGTGTGCGTTCCAAGTCAAAGGTGAAGGAAAAACATCAGCACGATGAGCAAAAACTGTTTATCCTCATCGACTAACTTCAGGACAATCAAACTGGATCTGTTCTGTCTTGACTCACATCATAGTCATGGATTCAATTTAAAAAGTTATGAACAAACACCAAATCTATAAGAAACAAATAACAACAGCAGTAAACAATTACATTTTAAGTCACTGTTGTGGTTGTCAGCAAATGCTTATGCATTTGTTCACAAATGCATATTTTTCTTTCTTTTTTTGTTTTTAGTTTGCTGTGTTTCACTGGTTCATCCTTTTTTATAGCATTTGTCCACTACAACATTTAACTTAATAACTTATCTGTATTCAAACACGATTTACTGTGACTTTACCACATTCCAATGCATGTTTTCAATGTTTGAATATTGAATTTATGCGTATATCATTGAATTATCATGCTAAATTAGATTACTTATATATTTACTTATATATTTGATATTTTAAATACAACTTCACAACTGAACAAAATGCATGTGTATTTTATTAAAAAAAAATTGTCAAAACATTCTTGTATTGTATTTTATAGAGATTTTTTTTAAGCCTGGTTCTCAACTTGCCATCTGCAATTATCATTAAAAAGCAATACAAATGTTGATTTACACTAATTGTTTCACATTGCATACTCGAATGCTGATTTTGTTTAGTTTTTTTTACAGAAAGAAACAATGGGTGAATTTGTTCAATGGCAAAATCTCCTATGCGCTCCTCAAAATGTCAAATAATTAAACAAATATTAAAATAAATTATCATCCGATAATCGATTCTCAAAATATTCATTAGTTGCAGCGCTACTTTGACCAACTTTAAAATACATTGCAAAATATGTTTATAAATCATGAATCTTAAAAGATTGGAAAATATATGAAAATATACAGACAGTAATGGATGTACAACAGCAACGTAGTTCTAATTGTCGTAACATAATACAAATAGTGTAATATGATTGGTTTTTATCAATACCCGTGACTGTGTTTGACACAGTCCATGCCACATGTCTCTATCGCCTAAAGGGGGCCTTGACCTTAAAAACATAGAGGACCCCTGATCTAAAAACAGAAGAAGGAGCATTTAGGAAACTCAGGTTCATCTGAACAAACCTGAAACAAAGCTCACGATCGAATTGTTAAATCTTCAGTAAACAGATTCGCAGACGAAGGATTGTATTTGTCGTCGTGATTTTGTAGCTGTAAAATTTGTCTGATCAAATCTGTTTCAGAGACTTTGTTGCTTAGATCACATTTATTCTCCTAAACCAGATCTCAAGAGTCTTTTATCCTCATGACCAACCTTTTTCTTTCAGCAGTAAAACACATTGATATACTGTTTCAATGCTGCCAGAACTCATAAACTAAAGCCACCTTTCAAACTCTCAGATTGACTGTAGTGTGATTGTGACCTACTACAACCAGAAAAAAGGAACTGAAACATTAATCCACTATCCATTTTTTCCATGAATGTACATGGCAGGTCATTTACAGGGTCTCTACTTACACATGTAGCAAAATTGATATTTTCTTGAAAGATGCAGCACAATAAATTCACAAAATAGACCACTGTGAACTAGTTTTCACTCCAGGGACTTAAGGTGCAGTAATGTATGCGTATCGACGACCAATCAGACAGCAACTATCGTGATTCTGAAGCTTGGGGCCAGAAACTAGAGATACAGTCAATAGTAGGTATTCTGTAGGGTCATGTTCATATCCTCCACTCTAAAATATTAAAGCTACACCGCTTCTTAGGAGAACTGCATCACATCAGTGATAAATGTGTCACTGATAAATGTGTGTGCTTTAACTCATTTTAATCTACATCTCAGAGGAAGCGGACTCCATATGCTTCTTGTGAGTTGTGTAGACGTCCTCTGTGTGTTTTCGTAGACAGAGAAAGATACGATCTGAAACTGCCGTGAATGTAATGGGTCAAAAATTCAAAAAAGTGAATCGGGAATATTATTTAGTCATTGGCAATTTTGCTAATGGGAAATTGTTTTCTGGACATTACAGACATTGGAATAGCTTTAATAACCACAATTGTTCCTTTGTCGTAGAAAAACAATGTGTTTGTCTTTTACTAGTGTTTAATAAAAGATAGGAGCTTGTTTACCACCAGCATTATTTGTATACCAGCCTCCGAAAAAACTTTCTTTCGGCTTCTCCCGTTAGGGGGCGCCATTAGAGGATCATCCGCATGTTTGATTTGGCACATGTTTTTACGCTGGATGCTCTTCCTAACGCAACCCTCCTCATTTATCCGGGCTTGGGACCGGCACTAAGGCTTGTGCAACCCTATTGGCTGGGGTCGGTTTCCTGAACGGGGATCGAACCCGGGCCGCAGCGGTGAGAGCGCCGCATCCTAACCACTAGACCACCAGGGAACCTTTACATATACACCAGCCTTCAATGTGCTTTGTTTTTCCATGTTTAACTTCTTGATGCTAATGATAGGGAAAACAGTGGAGAGTCGACACAATGAACGTTGCCTTCTTCACACTAGGTAGAATATTATTAAAAATGATCGAATATTTGACAATATTTATCTCAAAAGTTTGGATATTTTTCCATGAAACTTGGCCTCTTAGAAAAACAGTGCTACAGTGGATTCAGAAAGTATTTTGACTTCTGTATGATGACCAAGAAGTGCAAAATAACAAATCTGAAAACAAATGAACATATGAGAAGACAGGATTCAAAATATACAGGAAGTAGGAAAGTGTGTATCTTAACAATAACTTTGTTTCTTGTACATGTGTGAAGTTTTGTGTTTGCTTTAAACCATTTTCTCCAATAGTGCAACTTTAGATATTTTTACACTTTAACACACACATGTGCCGACTTTCTTCTGCTGCAGCCTCTTGTACTCCATGTGTATCTTAAATGACAGTCCCACCTTATGAAGATTGTGGACCTTTAAAAAAGTAGATGCCGAACTCGCAAACATCCCAAACCATCTAGAGACGTACCAGTGCCATTTGGATCCCACTTCATGTGGAGTTTGGACATTGGTCCTTTTTGAGTGTTTAAAGGCTCTGGTATGGAGAAGCTGGTGTTGGATCTGCGATGATCACAAATGTTGAGCTATTTTTTGAGTTGCTCAGTAGCTCCTAGTTTTATAACCACAAATGACTGTAAGAGACTGTAAAAATTACTCATAATCACACACTCCAGTGCTCATGTTAGTTCTCACTCTCCAGTGTTCTGTATTTTTTAAAGACTATAATCACACTCTTGATGTCACCCAAATGAGGATGGGTTCTTCTTTAAAGTCTGGTTCCTCTCAATGTTTCTTCCTCATAACATCTAAGGGAGTTTTTCCTGGTCACAGTCACCATGGCTGCTTATCAGGGATAAATACACACCATTCACCTTAACTGTTAAATTCTGTAAAGCTGCTTTGAGACAATGTCTGTTGTGAAAAGCGCTATAGAAATAAACTTGACTTGACTTGACAGTTGTCTCATCCAATGAGCAGGAAGTATTTCATTTTCAAACTCCAATTTGTCTGAAGTGTCGTTGTACAGTAAGTTTGGATTTGTTCATTTGTTTTTGAATTTGTTTACTTGTTTTCGGATTTGTTATTTTATTTTGCACATCTCAGCCACCATACTTTTGTACTTATTGCGCACTTTATTGTGGAACATATTTTTTGGACTTGATTTAGAATGGATATATTTACCATTTTTACCCTTCAAGCTACACTTAATTCCAAATAAAGATATAGTGAGCTAAATTGCAAAAATGTATAAAAGATCACTAAAATCTTGGCTTTGATACTAATCACTGGGATAAGTCTAAAACTCAGTTGTGAAGTCGACCTGTTTTAGTCTGTATTGCCTTATAAAAACCCACACGTTGCACTGCACTGCCTCGACAAACAGCAAGCCCTGAAGTTCAAGGCACTGTCTGTGGATTTCAGCAATCGAGTTGTGCAAAGGCATAGGACAGTGTAAAAATACAAAACAAAGCTTGGAGTGTTCTCAGGACCAGGCATCAATAATTTCATAATAGATTTTTGAATCACTTTATAGTTGGACGCCTGGCCAAATTGGGCATATGGGAAACAATGCTCTTGGTCAGGGAGATATAAAAGAAAGAACATTGACTGTAAAAGAGCTTCACAAGTTCTTGCGTCGAAATTGGAAATCCTTTTAGATGGATAAATATCTTTGCAGCTGGCCACCTATCAGTCCTTTGGGGCAGAGTGTCAAAACATAAGCTACTATTGAGTTGTGGCATTTGACAACATAAAGGCTTATGATGCTGAAGTTGTTGAAAAGATTCTGTGGTTCTATAAAGTGAAAATTAAACACTGATTTAGCAAAAAAAAAAAACATAAAAAAAAAAAATATACTGTATATTACATGGTTATTATCACCCCTATAGTGAAACATGATGGTGGGAGCATTACTGGAGAGAAAACACAATGATGCTAATCATACAGCCAAAATGCTGTATGATTAGCAAGCTAAAGCCTAAACTTAAACCCCATAATTTTTAAAAGATAGAGTTTAAAATTGCAGACCTCAGAAGCTTGCCATCCAAACTGATTATGTTTGAAAAGAAGAAGGGTTATAAAGAATTGGAAAAATTGCATTGGCTAATAGCACAATGCATAATTCAATGGGATTTTGTTTCTAAAGGCACAAGAATAGTAATATTTATAATCTAGTAATAAGATAAAGGTGTCCGGTTTGTAGTGAACCTAAATTTGAGCTCTAAAATACCAGACCTTAATTGCTATAATTCTGGATCTCAAATGAAAACCTACTTGGCTGGCAGGTGGAACGCTATGGTGCATGCCCAGGCAGAATTAGTGGAATCTAAATGATGTTAAATATGTGGCTTTCCACCACTGTGTCTTTCTTAGCTTACTGGGTGCATATAAGATCAACATTTAACTGCCAATACACTCTAGAACCAATGCTCGTATTGATTGGGGGGGCTGGGGGGAATCCGCGACCCCCCCATGACAGGTAAAAAATAGACTTAGGGGGTCCCCATGAGTGTTTTAGTAAAAAATATCTGATTCACACATATACAACAACTTGGGACCCCTCATAAGAATTGTTTTTAAAAACCTGTAGCTGAAACCTGGTGGGTCACATCATGCCTTGCATTTCTAGGTTTTGAATCAACACTTTGGACATCCAGTGCCACCTGTGTGAGGATAGATTCTCTTTTGAGTCTGGTTCCTCTCAAGGTTTCTCCTCATACCATCTCAAAAGGATTTTCCTTTTCCCTGTCAGTAATGGCTCGCTTATTAGAGAAAACTTATAAGGAACAAACTTATAGGCATTAAACAAATGCATTCCATAATGTTCATTGTTAAAACTACTATACAAAAAAAAATTTAAATACATTGAATTCAGTTGAATCGAAAAGGATTGGGTTTTTCTACAGATACTCCAGTTTCCTTCCTTAGTACAATGACATACATTATATACTGTGTGAATGGTTGTATAAGTAAACTTTCTATTCCCTTGCATAGGCGTCATGCTTTTTGTGTTACCGTGTGCAGGTTACAACCTAGCTGCAGATGGATCTTTCCTCATGATGAATACCCACATTGTTTCACTTCTGAGAAAGGCACTTAAACCTCAACAGAATGAGGTTTCAAAATCCGTAAATGTTCACGTCAAATGTAATTACATTCAAAACTTTTGACTCAATGCAATATTTAATATTGTGCATTAAACGTAATAATGAAATACATCTAGTTCATATTGATTGCCTTAAAATGACGTCTGATGTATACAAAGGGATGCGCCAACAGACATTCCATAACACGTCTGCCAACAAGAAGTCTGAGAAAATGTTTGGATTCTATTTAGCTTTGTTGTATTTAAGCTCTTGGCCTTTGATTGTAATAATTGAACCTGACGCCTCGGCAGCGCGTCAGAGGGCCGGACGGCGTTCCTTCATCACGCTGCGTGAGATTGCAGGTTCGTCACAAAGTTGCAAGGTCACAAACGGCCGCTCATCTTGAGATCTCCAGCAAACACGCACAAGGGAACATCTTGCAAAGTGAGAAAAGAAGTGATGCCACCACTCTGTTAACATTTGAACCTCTCGAGGCTAAGACGTGAATCATTGCCTAGCAACTCCCCAAGTGTCCTATTTTCCGAAAACGTGCCTTTTTTTAAATTCCCGCTTTGCTGTGCACTTACGAAAGGTTATTTTTCAGCAGAAATAGAATGACAACATGCGCAATTAGTGCTCCATTGTGTGTGTGTGTGTGTGTGTGTGTGTGTGTGTGTGTGTGTGTGTGTGTGTGTGTGTGTGTTATGCATCTTGTACTGTATATTGAATGATCACCGGATATATGCTACAACACTACAACACAGTAAAAGGGTGGATCAGATGATCAGATGATTTATTTGACTAATCATGTTAGAGTACACATCCTGGTGCTTCTACTGTAGCTTCCTGCCCCCAGTGTCTTTAACCTTCATGTAACGCTAAGGATACCGAATAATCCTGATTTCTCTCTTTTCTTCTCCCCTTTTTCTCTCTCTATCTACAGTCTCTCTCTCTAGTACCAAAGACCAAAGTTCCTGTTCCTTTCTTCTCATCGGATCCACCTGGTTCAACCTGACGTCTCACTTCTGGATGGTGGTCTCTTCAATAAAAGACAGCTGATGATGGTTCCACCTGATCAGGCTAAAGATCCATAAAGTTACTCAATAGGGTTGCAAAGGGGCTGAAACTTTCCAATTTTTTTTCCCAGATATTTATGCTAACTCCCATGGGAAGTTTTTAAGTTTGCTGGTTCCTCTCGAGGGAGTTTTTCCTTGCTCATGTTACCAATTCAATTATATTCAATATACATTTTTTTGTTGTGTCTGAGAAGCTTTACACAGATAAAGTGGTAATAAGGTTATATTGGAGAATGTGTAAGTTTATTGCATGTAGGGTAGTTTCTTGTAATCCCTTATGAATGAGCTGGTGGCGACTGCGGAGTGGAAAAACTTTGAGATGGTACGAAGACGAAGCCTTGAGAGGAACCAGACTTAAAAGGGAACCCATCCTTATTTGGGTGGCACCGAATGTCCATTCACTGCAGTCCCATTGTTAATGTGTGCAGTAATGCCGAACTATTGTCACCAAGTGAAGTTGAAGTGTCTGAAATGTATTTTATACCTACAAAAATCAAATCTAAATCTACAGTTTACAACCAAATACTTCAATGCTAGTGGCGAACATGTTTACACCTGCACGTCTCTAATTGTTGCTTACAATTTTCTGTAGAATAATATACTGCGAGGCGGCATCACGCTTTCATATTAATTCTCTTGGAAAAAGGCATCATTGTGTGGGTTGCAATTTAATTTGGTTGCGTGTGTGTGTGTGTGTGTGCAATCCTCATAATTGGCGTGCACTCCCACTCACACGATGGTATACGGAAACAACGAGAGCGCCGTGAAATGTCTCCAAGAAATCTGGTTCGAGCTGCTTTTAATTAAAGATGTGAGGAAAAGAAACAGACCATTTTTAATTAAAAATAAAATAAACATATTGGGACACCTGACCTTTCAAAGATTAAGGTTTACCACAAAGCTGGAAGTGCATAATTGTATTAAATGTCTGAATGTGGTGGCATGAAATTTTCCATACACTTATGAGACCAAAACCTGTTCCAGCAAAACAATGAACCTGTGCACAAAGCCAGATCCATGAAGATACCTTTTACATGGGTTGGGGTGAAAGATCTCCTGTTATAGAGCTCCAATCCTATTGAACACCTGTGGGATGAATGTGTACAATGACCCCAGGCATCCTCACCTCACCTACATCACTACCTGACTTAATTACTAACACCTATGTGTCTGAATGAATCTTTACAAAACCCTCCAAAATCTGGTGGAACATCTTTCCAGAACATTGGATCTTATTATAATAGCAAAATTGCATTATATGAATCTAATGGTCAGCTGTCCACAGATATTTGTCCACATAGTGTATGCATGTGTAGTGTGTGTGTGTAATATATAAATGGATGAAGTACAATATTTTTTCATTTTCTTTCACTTCCATGAAAGCACGAACAGATCCATTTTCTCTCTAAAGAAGGAATGACTGAACTTTCCCAGTAAGCTTCTTTTTTCCGAATGATTTAACTATTAAACAGAATTATTAAATAGAAAATGTGTCAAATCCATTACCGATCCTTCATTGTAATCCATTATTGGCCTCATACCAACATCAAAATCGGTACATCCCTTACTTCTACAGCATTGAAAATTGCCAGTGATTACACTGGCATCAATCTATAGCTCCATAACAGCAAGCTGTGAAAATATCCCATTCAAAGGATGCAAAGTTTTCACCAGTATCATTTATGGTTATGCTACAAAAATAAATGCATGTTATAAACTGCTGTTGTTTATTTTGTATTATTATTGTTATAAAGTAAATCCGGTTGACATTCGCCTATGGATTATAAATGACTGCTTAAGAATGGTTTATGTCCTTGTTGCGTATTACTGTAATAAGGGATCTTTTTTATAGTTATTTATTATAACATTAATATTATAATTCTTTGACTTTCTAGCCCTCAAGGACATTGTAAAGACAGTAAAATGTTCGAGAAAAATGGATAGATTCATACGCACAAGGAATTTTGGTGTTTTGGTGAAGTTTCTGGGGTATGAAAGTTAAATATGTAACAACCAAAAAAAGGAAAGATTTGTAAAAATGAATTGTACACAATGTCCAGTCAGGGTGACATGTAGAATCTACGTGTATAGATCTTATATACTGTACAGACATGTGCAAGTAGGAAGTAATGCATAGAAATTGTGAAAGTGTATGCAATGTAAGAAACAACAAATAGAATATACAGTATATATTTTAATTGCACATGAGTTACTGGTGTGGGTTTAAGTGTTCATGAAGTGGATTGTCTGGAGGATAAAAGCTGTTCTTGCATCTTGTAGGTCTGCTTCTCAGCATCGCCGATCAAATGGCAGCAGTTCAGAAAGGTGATAATCCAGGTGTGTGATGCCTTTGGTGATTTGGGAATGTAAAGTGTACCAGAAAACCATTCTAAAAGTCTAGATACCATACTGCCAAACTTTCTCCATTACAAGGTAAAACAATGTTCATTGTTAAAACCTCTGTACTATACATGTACATATTACATAGTAAATCTTTTTACTCCTCATTAAATCTGCACTATTTTTTTATCCATATGTATCCTTATTTTATTACTGTACATTCTGCCCAACATTTCACATTCATTTATGTGTATATGACGTATAGATAGATAACTTCTTAAATGCCATAATCTTGTAACCTCTTATTTCTGCACATTCCTCTTCAATGTCATAGCCTTCGAACCATTCCTGTAATTCTTAATGATGTCCACACGTCTCTGCACATATGTAAATATGCTAGATATTTATCTGCACTTTTGCACGATTGCAACATTTTGCACTTCTGGTAGATGCCAAACTGCATTTCGTTGCTGTGTACCTGTACAATGCAATGATAATTAAGTTCTATCTATCTATCTATCTATCTATCTATCTATCTATCTATCTATCTATCTATCTATCTATCTATCTATCTATCTGTCTGTCTGTCTGTCTGTCTGTCTGTCTGTCTGTCTGCCTGCCTGCCTGCCTGCCTGCCGATCGATCGATCGATCTATCTATCTATCTATCTATCTATCTATCTATCTATCTGCCTGCCTGCCTGCCCGCCCGCCCGTCTGTCTGTCTGTCTGTCTATCTAGCTATCTATCTAAATGCAAAAAAGTTGCAGATAAAATTTTTGACTTGAGTAAAAGTCTTAGATTTGAACAGTACTTCAGTATTTATTCATATTGAACGTAGGCTCAAAGACGCACCAGTCCTCAGCACCAAGACGCATGTTAGCCAAAAACCAAATGCAGTGGATTTGTAAGGTTTTATTTTCTAAAATACAAATCAAATTGTACACCTCATTAACCAAGATGAACACAACAGCGTGTTCAACATGCCAGAATGAAACAAACATCAAACAATTTGATCAAAAAAAGAAAGACAAAGTAGTAAAGCAATCTTTCAAAAAAAGCCTTCATTTAATAATAAAATCGCAGTATCATTTCACAAAGTTAAAGAACCGTTAGTATTCAATGGAAAAAATTAAATAAAAAGTTTCATTTTTGATAAAGTAAAACCGAATATTCTGAGCTGACTGTGATTTTTATACAACTTCAACCAAAACTGGTTCTCAAAAAAATTTATTGGAATTTATTCAAGCTTTTCTTTGGGCTGAAAAACGAGGCCAACTCATGAGAGCGAAAAAAGTCGCTCACAGGAAGCAGATGTGAGTAGGGAATTGATAAGCCTTAATAACATCTCCAACAGAGGTGCAAAATGTAATTGGTCATTGTCAATTTAAATTTGGTGAAGCAAAAAGTACATATTTTAAACCATAAATGTAAAATACATCATTAAAACGCAGTCAAACTAGAACGTAGCCAAAAAAATGACTTGTGTATAGTAACAAAGGACTCAAATACTTTACACCACTGGATTCTGGAAGCTTCCTCATGGTTAATAGTGGGCAAACAAGCACCGATAATGTTCTCAGCACGTTCGGATTGCCCTGTGTCGTCTGAGAGGACAGTCCGAGAGGTCTCTGTAGACCAGTAATGTCAAACTCAATCAAAGAGAGGGCCAAAATTAAATGCTGAGTCTCAGTAGAGGGACAAACACTGTCAACATTTAATGAACAACAAGACAGACAGAATCATAGGCAGCTCTAACGAGGTGGCAAAGGGTGGCAAACACAACCCTAAGAAAAAGCATTGCCACCCCGTTTGCCACCCCGGCACTTTCTCTTTCTACTGAAGCGTATTCCAAACAAGTGACTCTCAGGAGCTGCTTCATTTTAGTGAATCAAACACATTCGATGCATCCAGCCTGATCACAGATCACAAATCTGTCTGGCTCTTTTTGTCTTGGGTTTGACATGTCTGCTGTAGAATGTCAACTAATGTCTGATTTGGTAGCTAAATCAAAAACAGACTCAATAAATAAACCTACATCAGCAGCTCTTGTGGCAGGTTGATCTTCCTCAGATGATGAAGGAAGAACAATCTCTGCCGTTCCTCCTTCGTTATGTGTGCTCCAACTTCAGGTTCTGAAAGATGGTAGATCCCAGGACTCCGTTGTAGAAGCATTGCTGTTCAAAGTGGTGGACGTGCAGGTTGATTTCTCATGAAGTCCACTATCATCTCCATCTTTTTTGAGCAACTTGTTGTTAGAGCACCTTCTGGCGGTATGCAGGTTCATCACAGTCACAGATAACCAATGAATGTGGTGTCAAGAGCTTCAAGAACTTGTCAGAGCTGTCCTTCAAAGTGGTGAGTGGTGGACGTGCAGGTTGATTTCTCATGAAGTCCACTATCATCTCCATCTTTTTTGAGCAACTTGTTGTTAGAGCACCTTCTGGAGGTATGCAGGTTCATCACAGTCACAGATGACCAATGAATGTGGTGTCAAAAGCTTCAAGAACTTGTCAGAGCTGTCCTTCAAAGTGGTGAGTGGTGCACGTGCAGGGTGATTTCTCATGAAGTCCACTATCATCTCCATCTTTTTTGAGCAACTTGTTGTTAGAGCACCTTCTGGCGGTATGCAGGTTCATCACAGTCACAGATGACCAATGAATGTGGTGTCAAGAGCTTCAAAAACATGCCAGAGGGGTCCTTGGTGATTTAGTTGTTTATGTACAGGGAGAAAAGCAATGGAGAAGGAACATATCCATGAGCGGCACCAGTTGGTGCCCAATCTCACTTTAAAGGTGGAAATTCGATATATGCTCAATTGATTATGTTCATAAGCAGAAGTTTATTTAATTTACTTAAAAATGAGGTGCAATTGTGATTTGTTTTTGCCTCTAGCCACAACATCTGTCATGTGACACTGAAGCTTTGCCAAACAACAACAAGAAAGAAAATACAACAATCGTTTCCATCCCCACCCACTGTGTTAGGACTAGTCAGTAGTAGTAGCCAGCATTGGTGCAAAATCCCCTTTGCAGCATCATCATGTGGAAGAGAACAGTCGAACATCTATCATCGTTCCTCCCTGAAGCCTGACAGCACGCTCCGATCCTATTCTCTCCTGTGCTACAGATCTCATCCGTCTCCACTGCAGCCTGTGGTTGGGATCCTTCGCTTGGCCTACATATACGATTTATGTGGTGTTTGTGAGCCGTTGAACAGTAGCAGTAAAAGAGCATATTTCAGGAGCTAGAGTCAGAGGGAGGGACATGCATTATTTATCAGCAGGCAAATAAACGAGGCCTTGCCCTATTTTACTCCGAAAAAATTCTTAATCAACGCAGCATCATTTTCTTAATGAACTGCATCAGCTTGTGTTGCAGAGAGAAGCAAATATAACCTGAAATATAGAAACAGAATGAAATAAATCCATATTGAATTTGAATTGCATTTTGAAATATGCACAAAAGATACCATAACTGCAGAAACACACAATCGTGTTTTGGATTTTAGAGACCAATTTTTAGATGGACAGAGTGCAAGTGGACGATAAGACATACAGTATTGTAGACGCTTGAGATTTGACGTAAATCATTCGATATAATGGTGAAAATGCAGTTTATCCTATTAACCATTGGTTCGCATGAGAAATGTGACGTTGCTGAAAATCCGATTCATTCCAAAAATTTATTAATTATTTAATTAATTAATTAAAAGGAAATGTTTGGCCTAATGAGAACTGAGTAGCTTCAAATTGTATCAATGTGTTTTATTATATAGACTTTAATATAAGATTTTATATCATTTTATATCTTAGTTCCCTAAAACCTTTTGTAGCTTTGAATAGATTTATATAAATATAATATTGCATTTATTTTCAATTCATTTTATTTTATTTTTTTTTTCTTGTACTCTAAACCAGTCTCGGGCAAAAGAATTTTCTTATCTTATTTCGATCTCACGAATGAATACAGATAAGAGTAGACGCTTCATCAAAGCAAAAGAAATGCACCCATTAAATAGAGGAATAGTGGGTCTTTTTCGCGGAAGACTCGCTGCATTAGCTGAGCTGCATTAGTGGAAGATTGAGCTGATGCTGTGTTTTAGGTTTTTTTTTTTTGCCATCTTGTCATTTATTCGAGCGTTGCATTTTTCCATGCATTGTGCTCTGACGTTCCTGGAATGGATTTGGAGGTCCCTCAGGACCCTGTCTTTGGATAGCATGAAATTATAGATGATGTAGATATAGATATTCATGCCAATTTCATAAAATGTTAATATCTTGGGCAATTATGTACAATAATTTCAGTGCAATAATATTAATAATGTAATAACAAAAACTTATAATCATTGTTGTCTGATTTTTCTGCCGTTTGTTTCTTTGCTGCTGCAAATTTCATTTCACTCGATATAGAAGTTAATGTGTATTTATTCTAATTATCTTGATTATTCAATTTTTTTTACATTTTTACTGTGATCAACTGCAACCCATAATTTCCCTAGGGGATCAGTAAAGTATTCTCATTCTCATTCTGATTTCTTTTCATCTGAATTATTAGACCCAAACAATGACATTGCCCCTGTGCACAAAGCCAGCTCCATGAAGATAGATGTAAAGCATCATGGTGTTGGAGCCGAGGATCTTGAGTGACCTTCTACAGAGCTCTGACCTAAACCCTATTGAACATCTTTGGGTTGCATTGGAACAGAACCTCAATCCTGCTCACCCTACATCAGTACCCGATTTTACCAATGCCCTTGTGGCTAAATGACACACTACCAATAACTACCATCACCCTCCAAAATCTAATGGAACATCTTCCCAAAAGAGTGGAGGTTTTAATAAAAGCAAGTTGGGAATAAATGTGGAATACAAATCTTATGGTCAGGTGTCTACAATCTCCCACTGGATGGAGACCCCAAGGTAAACTTAGGAATTGTTAAAAATATAACACAAATGTCACATGGGAAAGTCTGGGTATCCTGTGTAGGTCAAGTGATTACTCTGGAAGGATGAAGGCAGATTTATGGCATTTAACCATATAACGACTACAATGTTTTGAAACCAAATGAATGAGTATCAGAATAAATGAGGTTGCTGCAGATGGAGAACAGAAGTTAACAGAACATAAGTCCACCAACAGAAGAGCTTCAGTGCTTCTCAGAACACATTATACAAGTCTCTCAGACTGTACTGCGATGACAATCAGATGGTGATGCTTAATGCTCTCTTACATATCATGTTCCAAAATTAACAATTGGTGTTCAGGGGTCCGGCGAATTGGAAGGTTAGAAGATAGATATCCTTGCTTTTCAGGAATTTCAGGTCACCATTGATAGTAATCACCACCAGCACCACATAGTAATGGTGTTCACAGCACAAATTCTGCATGAGCAGCTCTTGTGGCAGGTTGAACTTCCCCAGATGATGAAGAACCTTCCTTGTACGGTGTGCATCTCCCTTTACATTCTGAGAAAGACCAAATCCAAAGACGTTGATGCCACTGTAGCCACAGGGCTGTTCAAAATGTTGAGGGGTGAAAGCGGGGAATTCTGCTGAAGTCCACCATAATCTTCACTGGTTTGATTGTGTTCAGCTCTAAGTCTTTGTGACTATCAAACAATCAAAAAGGGTTTAATTGATTGGTTGATTGATGGATGATTTCATTCATTCATTTAATCATTCATTCATTTATTAATTAATTCATTCATTCATTCATTCATTTATTCATTTACTAATTCATTAATTAATTCATTCCCTAGGGGAAAGGAAGTATTCTTAAAATATTCAATGAATAAATATACATAATTAAATAATTAAAGTGAATACAACCTTACATACAGTTCATTACAGACATTCTAATTAAACGCTTTTAAATGCCCCCTTTCAAAAGAGGGCGGGGTTATGTAAATAGGACACGCCCATTATGTTATGGAATTTAAAAAATGTAATTCAAATTAGCGTCATACTAATTATTAAACATTTGTTGTTGTTGTTGTTGTGGTTTTACAGTAAAACAAAACTGAATCAAAGTTTGTATTATAAAATCGTATTACTCGTATATTACATTGACAATTTTTAAAACCCTTAGTTCCCGCCTCCTGCGCGGCTACTTGTTAATATCTGTGCACTGATTGGCTGGCTGCTATTCAAGCCTTTGATTGGCACCTAAACGAGCCAATAGAAACGGGGAATAGTCGCGCTTAGTAAGGAGAAAGGCGGAAGTGACGGTGGAGGAGGTAAGGTAAACTGTTGGTGTGATCCATGGCAACAGAGTCAGTGCAGCAGCAGCAGCAGCCTGAGTCCGAGTCCGAACCTGTCATACATACGGAACGCGCTGACCGGGTTCTCCGGGTTCCTTCGTGGTTCTCTAGACCTATATATCAGTTTTCGTATAATATTACGGATTATTGCTCGTTTTTACACCTTGCTGAATCTCTGTCCTTATTGCAGAACCAGGAAGAATTCGGCTCGATCCATTTCCCCTTCCAACAGCGAATGTTCTGGCAGATGAACACAGATCCTACACGACAGATCCTCCGGTTTATGTACATTAAAATATATCTACGGGTTTATATGAACACAGAACCCGAAACGAGCATGACGGGCGACCAGGGAGGTTCTCATTGCGTCTAAATAGGTTCGGTTTGGATGTTGAAGAGCATCAGCTGAACCTCAGGTGAACATCACGGGTCGTCTTTGATTGTCATTGATTTTGCCACGCTGAGAGCCGTGTGAAAGGAGAGAAGCACTGGGTGAAGATGGCGACTGGAGCAGGATGGCAGCAGTACTACTCTCCTGCTGGAAAATACAGCGCTTCAGGATCAGCCATGGCCATGGAATACACACAGGACCTGCATCTGAAGATGAGCAAGAAGATCGCACAGCTCACTAAGGTAGTGTGTGTGTGTGTGTGTGTGTGTGTGTGTGTGTGTGTGTGTGTGTGTGTGTGATGGACAGAAGTGATGGTGCTCTCCATCATTTGCATTCGCAGACACTCGCGTTCCACTGATCAGACACATCTTCATGTCTCCAAGACCATTCACAAAGCTGAAACGTATTATATCAGATAGGAAGCAATTGTGGTGTGGTACCTCCAACTCAATCTCACACCGACCCATCAAACTCGATCTATTAGAGGACCACATCTTTATGTAGCATCATGTCTACAAGACCATTCATGAAGCTTTCACCCAAACCAGTTCAATCCAACTCCGAGCCATCAAACTCGGACCATTAGAGAAGAACCACACCTTCATGTAGTATCATGCCTCCAAGACCATTCACAGAAAAGACATCATGCATCGCATAAGAAGTAATCAGTAAAAACGTGTCATGGTTTAATACGAAAAGGATTTACGCTGAACAAGTTGGTTTACGGCCGTGTTTTATTCCTCTTACTCCACAGCAATAAACTGGGAAATTGGGAAAAGCATGCAGAACTTATGCAATATTATTAAATCATTATAAAGTTTGTGTCTTGATTAAATCGGCTTTACAGGCCATTGTCTTTTTTTTCTCTCATTTGATTCGGTACGTAAAGATTTTCTTCGTGACTCAAATTTCTTTACATCATCAGTTCTCTTGCAAAAGTCCACCAATAGGATGATTTATTCCCAGAAAGTTCTTGATCGGTTTGATCTCCATTAGAATACAAGAGCCGACTGCTTCTTTATGCTGCATAGGAGACTTAGAAGAAAGTGCTATCGGCCCTCTTCCACATACACAAACGTAGTCTCAAAGATGATTGGTCAGTATGATTGACAAGGCGGAGACACTGTAACATCCTTCCCACTAGTAGAGCACGGTCATTTTTTTATCTCTCAGATTACGTCTACAGTAATCCAGGCGAATCTAAAAAATGACATTTGCGTCTCAAAACGCTCCGTGTCCAAACTTTTGTATTCAATCTTTCCAAAAGTTGCTCACTCACACCAAAACGTATGAAAAAACCCTCACGTCCCCGTACCTAAGATGCTAAGACTCGCGTCCTGCCTTTTACTGACCGGCTCTTTGGACTAAAAACGCATCAACGTTTTCAAATGCATCCGTTTTCCAGACTGTGGTGAGACAACGCCATTTTTAAATTAATCCAAATTGATCAAAAGGGTAGGTTTTTGTATCAGTGTGGACATGGCTTTAGACTCCAGATCTCAGAAACCTTGTGTTCTTTGTGCCACACTTTTCCCAAAGTTTGTAACATAAGTGCTGCTGAAGTGTTCCTCAACAAACCACAAATAGGAGGACAGATTTAGATGATAACAAATGTGCAGAAGAACCACAAATAAGCCAATGGTGAAACAGGGCAATGGGCAGAAAAATGAACAACATACTGAAAGCAGAACATTGTAATGGCAGTCTTTAATGTATAATCTGGGAATAGCGGCATTTCCTAGTGAGTGTTTTGAAGAAATTTACTCTAAAGTAATGATCTTCTCCTGAATTCTGAATTATAAAATAATTATCAGATAGTCACATGATTGCTGTATAGATGTAGTGTAGAGCGAATGGGGTTTTTCCAACCATTTGGTTTCAATCATTTATTTTGATTCCCTTTTGCTTGAGTTCTAAAGAAAAATGTTGAAAGATAGTGAAGATATGAAATTTGTACACGATGCCTTCCGACTGCACAGAATCCACAAGCCTGTTGGTACAGTATTTTTAGCTCACAAGTTGCACCATGTGACTCCCACAGTGTTGTTCGTTCACTCCACTCACTTTTCGATGATATGCTAATCTGGGTTGTATTCAGAAACGATGTGTACTCCAGTAACGTAAGCGTGCATGTACATAAGGACGAGCCAGACACAGAAAAGGGTGTTCGTTTTTACATTTATTTATTTATTTATTTATTCACCACAATGCAATCCAACACCCTTATTCAGACTCTGATATATCATGAGCCATCATTACTCATATCTTGTGACTCAGCTTACCAGGATGACCAGTTAGTGGTTTTGGATGAGAGTGCTTCTGGTGGGTTAAAGTACGATCACACAGTGTAGAAAAAAAAAAATCTGCTTAGAAATTCCTCTTCGAATCAATGTGAAGATAAAATTGCCTCGGTATTTCATTCAAAGCATGGCTCGAGGCTTTGTTCTGTTTTAAGGCCGTCTTTATGGACTCGCTCTCATCACCCCGTGTCTGCACGCTGACAAATTATAGACGATGCTGCGTCCCTGGTCACATCATTTTGCCAAACTTGGCAACCCTGAGGCAGACCGGGCTGCCAAGCGTTGTCAAGGTTATTGTTTCGAAACGCCACTCAGAGCACCCAGTGTGTACATTAACACTTAACATTTAATAACCATTAGCCCGTGTAGACCAGGTTGGTTCAAGATGAAACGGTATACGAGCTATCTGACCAAACATGATCACCCATCGTAGCTATGGGCTGATTCCTGTCAGGTCTCCCTGATCCTCCTCCGAGGAAGGATTTCTACACAAACGCTGCTGGAACGTCTTTGCCGCAGTTCCTCATGCACTGCTCCATATACAAGGGCAGAAATGCTTAACTAAGCTCCCTAAGCGAAACAAATTTAGTCACGTGTTAGGCTATTTTTTCCCCCCAGAACCACTAGGTCATACATCTCATCTATATAGCAATATTAACCGCAAGGTCAATTTGAGCTCAATCTTGTGCCAAAAAAAAATATTCGGGATGCCAATATTTCACCTCATATCACAGATTTTTTCCTGTAGAATATTTTGTCATCATTCTAGTGAAACAGATTACTGCGTTGTGCAATACAAATAAAATAGCAGTGTTCATGTGTCTATCTGAGCTTTCATTAAATATAGACTTTAGCTTACATTAGCTTAGCTTGCAATGCTTGTTTACAAAAATCACACTTTCATAATTCTCATCAGTTGCTACCTGTTGTTATAAATAATAGAATTCAAGTTTGTTGTCCTATGTAAAGGTCAACCTATTCATCTGTTTTGCTGATTAATTGGCACCGATAGCTGATTTCTATGGCCTATCAGCAAAAATCCATACCGATAGTTTTTCCAGGTTGTGTTATACAGTACGAGAGCGGCATCTAGAGGCAAATCACTGATGCCACGTGCTGTTTTTTTGTTTTTTAATATAATATATTCTTATTTATATCATGTAGCATATTTTTTATGATTCAGTACCATTTATTATTATTATTATTATTATTATTATTATTATTATTATTATTACTACTACATATAGATACATTGCTGATTGCCCAGTATGGCTGAGAGCAGAGAGAAAATGTAAAATGTTTTTTTTAGTCTCCAGTGTCAGCACTTTTTAAAAGTTATTAATTCACTTTTTTTTTTAAGAGTTATTTATTTAAATTACAAGGGGAAAAAAAGAGACTAATGAGGTAATAACGGCTTATAGCTGCTGTCCCTATAAAACCTTTTATTTTTTTCCACCTAAATCCCATATGTCGTCATCATCATCATCATCAAACTCATGATGAAGAATGCTTTGATCATTTTTCAGATTTCTTTTCATCTCATCCCTACAGTGGCAGCTGTCTCTCTGTGTGAAATCAGATAAAAATGCTCTGGAAAATAGGCCACACACTTGTGCGCATCTTAATCCAGAGTCGAGAAAAAAACATGACCCTTGCGCTAACGTGTAGAGGAATACAGGCCGTCATGGTGGCGAGCAGATGGCCGTAGCCTCGAGCCTGTAGGGATAGAGCTCGGAAACGGAACAGGACGCAACAGGAAACGGCCTTTTCTCACTCACCGAAGGCTCCGTAATGGCTTTAATTCTGTGAAAGAATTGTTTATTGCTGTAGAGTCGTGTGTGTGCAGTTGTGTTTGTTGCTGTTGCTTTTTTTTTTTTTTATCTACACCAATCCCGATGAAATTATTTGCTCTCCTCCCACTCAATCCTCCACCAAACACTGAGAGAAAATAACTGTATTTGCAGTAATCCTCTCTGACATTTAAAGACTTCATGCACCACAGTACACTCTCTTCAAGCTGCTCTCGTCAGCACTGCCAGTATTGGAGATGGGATTAAGAGTCATTCTGGAGAATCTTTTAAGCATAGCTGCATATAACTTTAGCAATTTATATTTATTTTTTTTGCTATTGATGCATTCTGATTTTGTGTGCATATGCTTGTGAGATCATGTGCAATATGTTCCCTTTTGAATCTGGTTCCTCTCAAGGTTTGTTCCTAATACTATCTAAGGGAGTTTAATCCTTGCCACATTTTCCCCAGGCTGCTTTTAGTAAAAAAATACACACATTCAAATATAAGTGAATTTTCTTCAATAATTCTTACATTCTCTTAAATCTGCTTTGTGACAGTGTCCATTGTGAAAAGCACAATAGAAATTAAATTGCATATAACTGAATGTGCATTCGTCCTCTTTTGGCCCCTTATCTAAAGTATCACCAATGGGCAATTATAGTGGCTTGGGATGGGGGTAGAAATCAAAAGCCGATCAAAGAGATCCATCTATCTTTAAGTCTACTGTGTGTTCACTTTTACCATTAATGCCTGATGCAAGTATGGGATAATAAACAACTAGATGTTTATTACGTTATTGAGAAACCCCTTTTATAGCAGGGTCATTTTTCAGCAGGCAAGATAAAGCTCACATTGATGTTGCGGTGTACAATTTGATTGAAAGGATTTTTTATTTTTTTATTACAACTAAGTTTATATACAGGATGTTAGATTAATAATTTTGCTGTATATCGGAGGTCCACAACCACCAAATCGGTCAATGCAAATCTGTAAATCTTACCATCCTAGATGGATGGATGGATGGATGTAGATGGATGGATGGATGGATGGATGGATGGATGGATGGATGGATGGACGGATGGATAGAAAAGAGGGAAGGAGGAACCATGGCAACTCAATCAAGTGAATTTGGCCCTCCATAGGAAAAAGTTTGGACACCACCAGCCAATCAGATTTAAGTATTAGTACAGACCCTGAATTAAATGTTTCAAGAAAATGAAAAAGCAGTTTCCAGATTTCAGCATAATGCATAATGGCACAAATCCTTTCGCAGCCCAACTTGAAATTAGCCTGACTTTCTCTCTGCCAGTTGCTTGAGGGATTCCTGTTTGGCAGGATACAGCAGAAGACCGCACAATGTTTTATTTATTTTTTTATTTTTTTATTAAATTTTTTCTAAGTCCTTATAAAAATGTGCATGAATATTTCACATGTTCGTGCTGCGTTGTGTTTCCAAAAATATTTTATCTCCGTTGAACAGAGCTCGGGCGTGACACGCATTGTGCATCCAGTTCTTTTATGGTCCGTGTAATTCATAAAATGTGCAACACGCCCACGCAGGGGCTCTAACGGCAGACTCCTACGCCTTTATATCACACCACCACAACTGGTGTGGATGGAAATTTCTTTGCTTTTCATTATGATTTGTTTCATGTTGTATTTGATTTTTTTATTATTATTATTCAATTGCATTTCAATTGTACTGTATCTGAAAGATCTATCTGTCGATGTGGTCATTTCGAAAAACTTATTGAAATTGATCGAGGTATTTTTTTTTTTTTTTAGTTTCTACAAGTAACCAAAAAGGGTTTTACCCAAAAAAAGATTTTACACACAAATAAAAGTTTAATCAAAGGTTCTATTACAAAAAAATGATTAATTTAAGCTTCACTCTCCTTCTTAGATTCCGTGTACTGTTTTACTTCAGGGCTTAGAGGATCGAGAACAAATTCTTTCCCAAAACTAATCAAAAGAGCTAAAAACCGAATGAGCACGCTGTCAGAGCCGGACTCTTTGTTTGTTATGTAGCTTGTTGCATTAACCTTGACGGAGAGTTTCTCCGATTTAAAAAAAAACCTTGTCAAATCTCATTTTAATCAGCAACACGATTAGCGTATTTTTTTCTCCTGGTGCAATGAGAGATGGCGCAGTGCTTGAATTTGCATCATGCGTTTAATACTTGACAGGGTCACGCAGAATTCTGCTTTTCGCCCGTTCTGATAAATGAGTAATGGTGCTGAATATGGCATTCTTCTCATTTTTCTTCTATTTTTATTTCTTTATAATATTGATGACTTGTTCATCCAGCGCAGAGGCAGAGAACTTCTCCACCGTATGAGAGCTGAAACCCCTCGATCGATAAGCCATGCAAATCACATCAGAATTCCCATCTGGCCGAAGAGACGTGTTCGGCATCGTAAAATCGAATCCCGGTGTGAAAGTCGAGACATGTATTGGTTTGGCCGTTGTGTTGCTTGTCACGATGTAGGTGTGAATGTAACCATGTGAACCTTTTTTTTTTTCTTTTTTCTGGATTGAATAGAAAAACCTTTACATGCGATTCAGTGCTGATGTCCACTGTATGGACAAAAGTAGCGAGACACCTGATTGTTTTCCAGCCATATGTGATTCTTTGCCCAAATTTTATCACAAAGATGGAGGCACTCAATTGTATAAGACGTCTTTGGATGAGGTCACATTAGGAGACCCAAATCTGTTCAAATGGCAATACCCCCATGCACAATGTCAGCTCTTTGTATGGAGATTAGAAGATATTAACAAGATATGGGGTACATGGGTTGGAGTGGAAGATCTTGAATGGCTTGCTTTCGATCTCTCAACCTCAACCCTATTGAACACTTTTGGGATGAATTGAAACACTAACTGCACTAACCCCACCTTGAACATGAAAAGTAGCTTGTTTGTATATACACTAAATGGACAAAATAATTGGGACGCCTGACTTTTCCAGCCTTAGTGGTTCTTTCCCAAGCTTTGGATGAGGTGGATTGAATTTTCTCTTCACTTCAACTGGGAGACCGAAACCTGTTCTTACATAACAATCCCCCTGTGCACAAAGGGGCTCATGAAGATGGTTTACATGGCTTGAAGTGGAAGATCTCCGGCTACAGAGCTCTGACCTCAACCCTATTGAACACCTTTGAATTGATGAATGTAAATGCTGACTGAACCCCAGGCGTCCTCACATCATCTACTGTACATCATCACCTGACTGAATGAGTCTCAAACAAATCTCCACAAACACACTCCAAAATCAAGTGGAATATCTTCCCAGAAGAACGAAGGTTATTTACCAGCATGAACTTCTTTAGTAATATGAGCTACAGGAGCTTGTCTGTTGGATCAGACCCCACGGACCAGCCTTTGCTCCTCACATGCATCAATGAGTCTTAACTACCCATAACTCTGTCACCGGTTTACCACTGCTCCATCCTTGGACCACTGATAGATACTGACCACTGCAGACTGGGAACATCCCACAAGAGTTGCAGTTTTTAGATGTTCTGACCCAGTCGTGTAGTCATAGCCATTCTCCCTTTCCCAGATGTTTATTGTTTTTTTACACCAGTTTTTTCATAATTTGGTTAGAAAACCAAATAAAGTGTGAATAGGCAAGGTGAGAGTTCCAACAGCAGACTTGCTAAACATACAAAACCAGATCTATCACTGAAAAAATAACATCTGGTCATGTCCTTTCCTTCATGAAGACCCACACACAGCAGGGCTAACACAGGGTTAATCAAGCCATTGCTAGAGATCACAAGCGAGTGTACAGAGCATAAAAAAGGGGGCCGGATGACGCACGAGCGAGCGAGCAGTGCTTTGATGTTCGGGGCGTTCCGAACCGCTCTGACATCCCGTGTCCTGCGCTGTCATCGCAATCACAATCACACAATCTCTCTCATAACTATCTTAACGCTGGGATTGCTAGTCTACTACGCTGCAGAGGTGCTGGAAGATAAAGGGGCAGGGAAGAGCGCTGACAAACAAAATCACCTGCTGGCGTTCGAGCTCCATTAAGATTCTTCACATTTCTGCCAAAAAAAACAAAAAACAACTAGGTGAAGGTGTTGACAGTAATATTTACAATATTCCTTATTGCAAATATAGCAGTCTACATCCAGATTTAGTGTGTAAAATAAAAATAATGCGTATAAATCACTGTCCATAAACTTTGACGGATATACTAAATAGTTATCACAGGAACTACATTTACTCGAATTCGATGAAGTAAGATTTGGGGCAAAACGTTTTTTGGCCCAAGGTCCAAGATTGTGGACCTTTAATGAAGTAGATGCCGACCCTGCAAACATCCCGAACCATCTAGAGACGTACCAGTGCCAATTGAATCCCACTTCATGTGGAGTTCGGACATTGGACCTCTTTGACTGTTTAAAGGCTCTGGTATGGAGAAGCTGGTGTTGGATCTGTGATGTTCGCAATTTAATGAGTTGCTCAGTAGCTCCTAGTTTTATAACCACAATGACTGTAAAAGACTGTAGAAAGAACATAACTCATAATCACACACTCCAGTGCTCATGTTGGTTCTCTCTTTCCAGTGTTCTGTATTGTTTTAAAGATGTATGATCACACTCTTGATGTCACCTAAATGGGTTCCCTTTTGAGTCTGGTTCCTCTCAAGGTTTCTTCCTCATAACATCTAAGGGAGTTTTTCCGTGCCACAGTCCCCACGGCTGATCATTAGGGACAAATACACATCATTCACTTTAACTGTAAATTCTGTAAAGCTGCTTTGAGACAATGCCTGTTGTGAAAAGCGCTTTAGAAATAAACTTGACTTGACTTTAATCTTATTTAATGATTTTATTAAATCAAACAATGAAACACTAAATAAATATTTTAGTCGTAATTGTAAATTCAGCTTGGTTCCACACATGATCATACTTATACTTATTATAGACATACTGCTTATTGTCTATATCAAGGTATTAGATGCTATTAGAATGTCAGGCTCCTATGGAAGGGATAGCTCACTGGTTAAGATGTTACACTTGTGAGTTCAGATGTTAAGATTGTGATGTTTAAATCACCACTAAGCTAATACTGTTGGGCTCTTGACCAAGGCCCTCAACTGTTTAGATGTACTGCTCTTAGTGGTTATTGCCTCCAAAGGTCATGAGTTCTAATCCCATCCAGGATTCTGGCCAAGTTCTGGCCCTCTGAGCAAGGCCTTTAACACCATATCTGCTCAGCTGTATAAATGTGTTAATTGTAAGTCGCTCTGGATGGGGGGGCATCTGCCAGATGTCATAAATGAAGACATGAAAAGAAGAGTGAAGGTTACTATGTGGGATGGGATGTTTAAAACTTCATACCATCTTTGTGGTCAGGTGTCCACCAACTTTTGACAACAGTATTTCTCTTTATTGTGCATGATGGCATTACGTAGGGCATACAAATCCGTCAATTATACAATTTGTAATTCAGAACACATCAGAATTTTTTATGGTGGATTCAAGTTTGTACAGACCTCAAAACGATCTGATGTTGCTTCCTAAAAGAAGAAAACGACGTTTCGGATTTGTCACGTAAATTGAACCAGTGCAGCGCTGACATTAGTGTTTTCGCCTTTACAGCCTCATTGGTATTCAAATGCATTCACAGCATGAAATCATCCAATTACTTCTCATTTGAATTTGAACAGCTTTAATATGACCAGAGATATCACACTGATCTACAGTTCGTTTTTCTCCTATATACGATTCTTCATTTGGTTCTAATGTAATGAAGCAGATTTATTTCTTCGTATTAAACACACATACTTTACAAAAACTCGTTTTGGAAACATCTCGATTGAGTCATTTGCATAAAAAACCCAGCCAACATGCAAATGTGTCAATGGCTACAAGTTTACAAGTGAGACAATGATAATTACAATAATATGATATATAGTGATGCGTTTCTATCCATATCACACATACAACTCTATCACATCACCCTGCACCAGTCCTGTGGACTGTACTATTAGCATGTTCTGACAGTATAGTATAAGCAAATAGAGATTGTCGCTTCTGCTGGCTTCACATTTTCGTGCATCCCTGAAGGATGCCTTCATGCATTATTGATGCATTGTGGCCCAGACAGCAGAGTCTCACTGATCGTCTTGCGTGTTTTATCACATCTTTTTGTCACTGTGTTGAATAAACATTTTTTTTTTACATTGTCACACACTTGATTACTATAGGGACCAGAAACAAGGGAAATATTCCAGTTTCTTTGGAAGGAGTCAAGCGAAAAGAAATCCTACTATTGCAATATGATCTCTTTATTGTGTGTGTACTCTAAGCTAATATCGCATGCTTGTGCTATTATTAATTAATTGGTTTCAAAGGCAGTTGATAAGGTTTTGGGAGAGGAATGTTGTCCCATACGTGTCTGATACAGAATTCCTGCTGCTCAACAGTTCTCGGTGTTCTTTGTTGTGTTTTTCGTTTCATGATGCACCAAACGTTTTCGATTAGTGAAAGATCTAGACTGCAGGCAGGCCAGTTCAGCAGCTGAACTCTTCTATTACAAAATCATGCTATTGTAATAGATGCATTATGTAGTTAGCATTGTTTTGCTCAAAAAAATTTCAAATGGAAGCATTTGTTTCTTTAAAAACTGTATATGCCGTTCAGCATTGATGGAGCCTTTCCAAATGTGCAAGCTGCCTATTCCACAGGCACTGATGCATCCCCAATACCATCAGAGATGTGGCCTTTTAAACTAGGCACTGATAACAAGCCGGATGGTCCCTCTCCTCTTTAGTCCGGAGGACATGGTGTCCATGGTTGCAGCCATTAAATGTATAATTAATTATTCTTTCCTTAAAATGATACATTTGCTCAGATTTAAACATCTGATATGTTTTCTATGTTTTATTGTTATGTTAATATTGAAATTAGGATGAGTTTTTTATTCTAATTAAATAGACAAGTCTTATAAGCAAAAAAAAAGCCAAAAGGCTGATAATGAGCATACAGCATTTTGTATGTAAAATCGAGGTTCCCTAAATTCGGAACAAAATTGCTCATATTTACAGGTTTTGTCTGACATCTTCATCCAGAGCGACTTACAGTTATCTCATTTACACAACTGAGCAGGGTCAGGTTATGGGCCTTAAACTTCATGATGGTGATGGGATTTGAACTCACAACCTTCCAATCAGAAGCTCAATGATTTTACAGTATGTCTGAGCTCCCACATCTGCTCATAACGAGATCAGAAGCCACTGAATCATTTGACTGTCGTCCCCAAATACTGCGACTTTGCCTTTTGAAAGAAGTGTACAGCTCTACTTTTTACTGCTGGTACTCTGATGAGCCGTGATTAATAGCAAAACTGCAGTTCAGATGCCTATAATTATCAACTGGTTGTCCAGTCTAGTAGTATCTATTAGTGCTTCCAGTCTCTGAGCAAGTTCTTAGCAACGAGCCAAGTTTGTTTCTATAGTAACAAGTTTAATGACTCATGGAAGTGCAGTTCATAAAAAGAAAAAGTTTCTGTGGGGAGGTAATAGCTTAGTGGTTAAGGCTCCAAAGATCTTGAGTTGAAAAATCCAAGCTACACCAAGATGCTACTCCTGGGCCCCTGAGCAAGGCCCTTAATCACAGCTTCTCAGTTGTATAAATGAGACAAATGCAAGTCGCTCTGGATGAGGGCGTTTAACAATTGCCGTAAATTCCAAAATATTTGAACAGTGTGTGACTACCAGACCCTTTGTATATATTTGCCCATTGCATAGCTTGGTTATAGAACAACCTCTACTCTTCTGGGAGGCTTTCCACCAGATTTTGGAACACGGCTGTTTTGATTTGTGATCTGAAGGTCTTCCACTTCACTCTTGGCAAATCATGTATTCAAGGAGCTTGCTCAGGAACATTGTTATGCTGGAGCAGGTTTTTGGCCTGTTCCCATTTTTTATTTATTTTCCCATTTGGAATTAACGATTGGATCGTTAATAAAGGATTCGCTCAGTTTGACTCAGTGTGATTTAGAAGGAGGAGTCGTCTTAAAGTTATTCGGTTGTTTTCTACTAGAGGTGCATGAGCAAAGGATCGCAAAATCTCTGTAGGTTATGTACAGGAAACAGAATTATGAGTTTACTTCTCGACTCTTCCAGTCCGAGTCGTTCGTTCTTTTATCACATGACTCCCATAGACACTACACAGTTATATATACATATTTAAATTAATTGGAACTACAGTAATTAATTGGAACTACAGTACACCTCATGTGCTCATAAAGCTCATAAAGAAGAAATGTGTACATTGTCAATCATGTTACAGCCAACCACAACCAAGACTACAAAACTGGAATGTCTAATCAAACTGTCATTCTTTTTTAATCCTACTGAGAAACAACGTATTACAGCTGTTACAGGATAGAATTCCCTATTGAGTCCGAACACTAACACTCACTACAACAGTCTTGCCTCTTGGTTCTTTCTTGTTGGCAGCCCTTTTTCATTTCTATCAACTCCTTTTCTTTTGTTTTTCTCCCTTCCTTCATTGTCTCCCTAGAGGCCAAAGTGGCCTTTTGCATCAGAAACACACAGTGAAAAGCCATTGATTTGAGAAACCTTTCACCTGCCACTTGAAAAAAAGGTTCCTCTTCCAATTGTGCTGGATTCCAATTCAACTTCTTAAGCATTCACAGCATCACAAACATCTTTTTCTCTGACACTTTCTCAGACACATTAAATATGCTGGAAAAGTTCAATTGTAGAACCCCTATATAGACCTATACAGGAGCTTCCTGGAACTCCAAAAGCTTTAACACTTTAAGAAATGTTCTTTGAGAAATTAGTCACAGGTAGTTCTCAAAAGTACTTCTGACAAAGCATAAACCAACTTCCTCTATCTCCTCACCAATCCAGCTGTCATTTTTCTCCCTATTTTATTTTTGCTGCATATCTCTCTCTTTTTTCTTCTTCACAGTGCACTGAAATAAAACTGAAGTAAACGGAATTATCCTGCAGTGCAGTCACACTCTCGCTTCAAGGAACACCCAGGTTCTGTCTGTCCCATCATAGTTGTGTTTCTCTTGAGAGTTGGCAGGCTTGTGAAATTTCTTTCCAGGCCGGAATACGTCCAAAAAGCTTTTTCCCGACGATATCGCACATCTGGTCTAAGAAGATAAAGTTTAGCTCGATTTCTTTTGGTCATTATTGCGTTTTGCTCAAACCGGCCTCCGCCAGGGCAATCGGTTCCCCCCGCGCTATCATAGCAGCACATCAGTTAAGTCCTAAAGGGGAAAAGCCCAGTCAGCGATAGAGGGTGCTTTCACTAGCCGTGCGGTGCGAGTCCCTTCTCTAGATTGGAATTGAAGAAGCCCGAGCGCAGATGAATGAAAGCTCGACGTCAGGACTGTTGGGACTATTTTTAGCCTGAAGCAAAGTCGATGCCGTAAAGAGGTTTCGTGCTGCTCCGCTTCTCCCTGGGATTGAACCCTCAGTGAAATTGAGGGAGTGAACCGTTATGGAAGCACTCTACTCGATTCTTCTCTAGATAGCCTTACGCTCTGCGATTGTGTTCAAAGCCTGCCGTTAGCACACTGCACTATGACAAGGCAAATGTCCTAAAGAGATATCAAGTTGGTAGGATTTACATCTAGGATGATACGCAGTGCAAATACGATGATTCTATATGTATTTATTCCAATTCCAAAAAAGATTTGCCCAATGGGATTCTTAGCGACTTTAGAATTAATAACAGTAATATCTGGCTTCCGGTAGGCAACGTACAAAAGTATTGGAACACCGCACAGTATTTTGTGCCGTATGCAGTTGTATAGGTTGAAGATATGGTTTACATGGTTTGGAGAGGAAGATCTTAAGTGGCCTGCTCTGATCTCCACCCTACTAAACACCTTTTGGATGCATTGGAACTTTGACTGCACCCCAGGCCTCCTCACCTCACCTACATCAGTACCTGACTTTACTAACACCGTTGTGCCTGATGAACACAAATGCCTACAAGCACACTCCAAAATTCAGTGAAACATCTTCTCAGAAGAGTGGTAGGAATTATAAACAAGGAGCAAATTGGGACTAAATGTGGAATGCGATGCTCATAAAGTACCATACTTATGACTGCAATCTTTGAGCAATAAAATGTAATTTTCAGTAAACAGTGAAGTTCTAAATAATCCGGTCTACACTCCGGACTGATTCTGGATGGTTTCAGGGCAAGGCTCAATATTGAATGATCACATTTAGCCTTAATTGTGCACTTTTGCAGGTACAGGTTGGTAAAACTGTACGCACTATTTTTTTTATTGTAATTTTTATTCTATACGATAAGATTCATCCCTATTACAATGCAGCACGATACGATCTCCATTTGATTCAACACAATGCGATTTACTGCAATACGATGCAATTGAAAAAAAGATATGATGCTCTGCAATTCAATATGGAACAGATAGTTCGCTTTATTTCTTTGGGTCAGACAGATGGAAAATCATCAATTTATTTGAGTAACTGACTTCTTATGCCGTTCACAATCAGGCCTTTGTAGTTGGGGGGGGGGTCACAGCTCAGGAAGTCACAGCTCTACCTCTGCCATGTTATTCTGTATCCTATGTGACTCTCAGGACGCACCTCAGTCAGTTTAAATTGATTTACATATCAAATATTGGTCACAAATTATTGGTCACTTCCTAAATATTAAAATAGCGCATCTACTAATAAATTATAAATAAATAATTCAGGTTTTACCGATGCAAATATGTTCAAAATTATGCAAATCGGTGAATCTTATCATCTCTACTCAATACAAGTGCTTGTACTACAAGCTAATTACAGTGCTCCAGTCCTGTGGAGGTCTGGTTTTGAATATCATTTACAATAACAACCTCCAATTCTTTCCCCAGAATCACAACAATAAGTAACAAGTCAAACCTGTCACATTGGTTGAAATGCCGGCTGAACATGAACACTTTCCGTACCTTATGACCTGATGTGGTTCAGTTGAAGCAATACACAAATATATATATAATTAAAAGTAGAGGACTATTGGATCTCTGGACCATTCCCAGGCATAAATGCAGTATTTGCACTCAGTGGCATCTTTGAGTCTGGAAAGAAAAACACAACCTGTAAAATCCTTAAAGTATTTACTTGGCACCTATTTAATAGGCTTGATGTCTTGTTTGTTTAAAGCTTGTACAATCCATTTGGCAAGTCTTAACAGTAAACTTGTTCACAGCATTTCACTGCATGTCGTACTCTGTATGTATGTGACAAATAAAATTTGTTTTGATTTGAAACTCGAAGTTCTTTGATGCTGATTATAGCTGTTATTATTCCTTGTAATATGTTAAAAAATTTAAATCACATCTTTTAAAACCCTACATCTAATAATATCATTCAACAACATTTTCTTAAGCATTCAGAAGTAGAACCATTATCTAGATGATCTTCTAGATGATTAGGAACAAACATGATGGTGTGAACATTGAGGCAACTGAGGAAAATATAGTCCACTACAAATCTAATCAAATTGTCTAGCTCTTTTGCTACACTTAGCATTCACCTAGCAGATAAACATCAAGAGAAAATAATGTTATCCAGACTGGAAGATCATAAATTATAATGCAATAGGAAGGTGGTACCTCAGTGGTTAAGGGATTGAACTTTGGAAGGTCCTGGGTTCAAATCCAAGCACCACCATGGTGCCACTGCGGGGCCCTTGAGCAAAGCTCTTAATCCTCAGTTGCTCGGTTGTAAGTCGCTTTGAATAAGGCCGTAAATGTGCGTCTACTAAATGCCATAAATGTAATTTCCATACCTTATGAATTAAATGTTGGTCAGAAAAACACAATCTGCTGCTTCATAAACTTAAGTGGTAGCAAAAGGTTTCGAGACGAGCTCTGTTTAAGAAAGAGTACCGTATTTATCTACGTCTACACACCATCACCTTCAAAATAGTCCCCTTGCACACCAATATGGATCTCCGTATAGGTGTCAAAGCGGCGAGCTGGACCTTCATCTTCGGGAAGAGGGTGAAGTCCGCAGGAAAGAAATCTGGTGAGTAGGGTGAGTGAGGAAGTGAGATCTTGTTGTTTTCGGTCAGAATAGCACCAGCTCCTGATGTACACATGCCGATGTGTTTTGGCACACTGACTTAAGAAGGTCGGTGCTCCTTGTGACTGTGCATGCAGCCTTGTGCTGCCATCTGTTGGCGTGTTACAAAACCAGTCTCGAAACCTTTTGATTCCGCCACGTAAAAAAATATACACTTCTTATTTATCATACACTTTTGGGCAAAATGATTGGGACCCTAATTCTTCAAGCTAAATGTGGTTCTTCAAACCGTTACTACAAAGTTATAGGCACACAATTGCATAGGATGTTTTTTCATGTTTTCAGGTTCTCTTTCTGAGCACCATCGAGCTGATTAAGCCGGTCTGGAGGACGATGTGATTTCAATTTCGCTGGACACTTGAGTAGAGATCAGCTTTTATTTTGTGCTTAAGGTCTGCTTAACGTGTCCCTGCCTCTGTTATTCAGCAAGGTCATGAGAGGCTTTTTTTTTTTTTCCCTTACTTCTGTTGCAGCATAAAAAAAGGAACGTTGATAACACCCCGAGTAGGTTGCTGAGGGGAAAAAAGGCTTAGTCATTCTCTCCTTGTGATTTTCAAAGCTTTTGTCCTCTCGCATTGTTCGAGGAGCCTGAACTCATTTGAACGCAACCTCATTCTCGTTCGCCTCCGAGCCCGAGAAAATGTCGAGAGCCGGACCTCATTTTCAGTGCCCCGTTTGTTAGAATGAATAATGACTCTTACAATCAGAGAGGTTTTCAATTTTCAGTGATTTATTCATTCATGTTCTTTCATACAGAGTGCATTTGGACCTACTATACACCACAGCTCATGTGCTGAATAAGTCATGGCACTAGACCTTAAGCTCAGTGTTTGAGACATTGGACTTCCAATCAGAAGGTTGTGAGTTCAAATCTCAGCACCACTGCCCTGGAGCAAGACCCTTAATCCTCTGCTGTGGTATTGATATTGTAGGAAGTGGTAGCTCCGTGGTTGAGCCGTTGGACTTCTGATAATGTCCAGTTCAAATCATGGTTCTAGACCGCTAGCTCAGTGGTTGAGACATTGGACTTCTGGTCAGAAGGTTGTGAGTTCAAATCCCAGCACGACTGAGCCGCCATTGCCGCACCCTTGAGCAAGACCCTTAATCCTCAACTGCTCTGGTATTGTTATAGTAGGAAGTGGTAGCTTAGTGGTTGAGACATTGGACTTCTAATTGGAAGGTTGTGAGTTCAAATCCCAGCACGGACAAGCTGCCATTGCTAGGACTTTGAACAAAACCTCAGTTGCTCTGGTATTGATATTGCAGGAAGTAATAGCTCAGTGGTTGAGACAGACATCCGATTGAAAGTTGGTAAGTTTAAATCCCATCACAGCCAAAATCGAGAACATTTTTTCCTCTATTTTAAAGAACTTTACACTCCAGATTATATGCAAATCCATTAAAAAAGTTAGAAAACACGCTAGACAAACCTCCATCACTCAAATCGTCATAATTTTCCATTTCCATACACAAGCGCCTTCAAACTTGGGACAACTTTTCTTAATCTTTTCCTCAGTACTGATATGTTATGAGCATTATCTTCAATTTGTGCGTTTGATAAGGAAACCAGAGCACATGCCTGCTCATGAGCTCTTTACTTTGCATTCTGAGTCCAAACTCTTAGTTTTCAGAAACTTTTTCGGCCTCCAGGGAATAGAGTCTATTGAGGCAAGGCTGCTAGATAAAAGCACATCTCGGCTCATGCCATGCCCAAGGGAGACTCTTATTCATTTAGAAATGTTCAAAGAACTGCTCAGTTGTAACCTACAGTATGTTCGCTGAGCTCTTTCTAGCTTTATGGGTTAAACGCAAATCTAGACAGTCATTTAGGAAAGATGGGTGGCCTCTTAATGCATACTTTTGGGTAAAACTAGATACGTTTCTCTTCCAATATTTAATTCCTGAATATCACCGGACACACAGACCGTGATTTTTTATTGTTTTTGTAATTGTGGCTTGTCAGACTGTGAAAGCATAATCCCCTTTTCTAGAAATCGACAATTAATTAGTTTTGTTGAATAATCGGCACCGATAGTTAATTAAGAAAATCCATACCGATAGTTTGTCGGCTTCAGGTCCACTGTAATCACGAGAGCAACCTAATCCCACCACGGGCTGTTTGTTTTTACCACACGCTGCACAGAGAGTGCTATATTACATTTATTATTTATATTTGATTAATTGTAGAATTATATTTATGAACGAATATATTCATATTTATTTCATTTAGCACATTCTTCATGATTCAGTACTGTTTAATTTTTAATGTTAGTTTAGTCGTATATTACATGGGGTTTTTTTTTTATTTGATTTCGCTTGATTAAATGGTTATCAGCAAGTATGCTTCAAACTAACTATCGGTATCGGGAAAATACACTAATGTCGACTTCTACCAATGTCACAGTGTATGATCTGAAGTGTCATATTGTCAGACTTTACTACAGCCTAAAACTGCCACAGAAAAGAAAAAGACTCGGAAGTTTTACGCCATCAATGCATGACACATTCAGACTCGCGTTCTCTTGCTAACGGTAGCTAGCACCATTAACAAACAGCAGAAAATTGTTCATTTTGTTCATGGCTTGGTGATAAAAATGGTGTACAAACACTTATTTTCCGTCGCTAAATCACTACATTTATTATGCTGTACTGTCCACCTGACTCATTTCCACATTTTCCCTCAGGCGATTTGAAGTTGACGCACTATTCGCGTCATCAGGTTCGACTCTGCTGTTGTTTCTTGGTTTGACGGTCCTCGTATAAGAAGTCGGTAAAGAGTCTGAAATCTTTTGACACTGCCAGAAATTTATCGGAGGAATAAAATGATCTCAGCGGCCATTAATCATCTGTCGGTGATAAAATCAGCGATCAAAGACTACAGATTTTAGCTTAAGATTATAGGAGTCTTTTAGGATTAGTCTAAGTTTGTCTCAGACAACCAAATTATGTCCAAAATCCCACAGTGTGCACCTGGTATATGACTAGATGTGACTAGATCAAAGTAGACAGATTAAAAGGAAAAAAATACAAGAAGCTCATGCTAATTATTTGTTTTTATACAGGAGTTCTACAAGGATTTTATCTTGTAGCCTGTATTTTATACAGTATACATTCAATCCTTTTTTTTATGTAGTTAAATTAGGGGTAGTTAATGATTGTTAATGATGCGGAAGGTAGAAGGTGGTAGCTTTGTTTTAAATACTGTAGCTTTATAATATGTCCTCTATAACAGTGGTCCCCAATCCCCTGGATCGATTGGTACCGGGCCACACAGATAGAATATGTAACTTACTTTATTTTCGTTTTGTTTATGATCTGATTCTGAACAATGTTTTATTTTGGAAAATGACCGGATTCTCTTCACTCATGATGCTCCAGTCACATGACTTACCTCCATCCTCTACCTTCTTAAAGGGGCTGCTCCGACCGCTAACACATATTCCATTACTGCTAAAATGAAAGCCCCAAGCTATCAAAATGAGCAAAACACAACACAGTGATTCACAATTATTATATTTCGAAAATATACGTTTTTCTGCTGGTCATGTCATTTTATTTTGTTGTATTTATCCGCCACACCTTAAAGGTCGGTCCGTGAAAATATTGTCCGACATTAAACCGGTCTGTGACGCAAAACCGTTGGGGACCACTACTCTATAATATATCATTTGTCCTGTCATGTGACCTTGATTAGTTTATAAAGCTAGCTAGCTGGTGGAAGTAAATTTATGGCTGGTGTAAAATGCTGGTTGAAGTAATATTTTACTTAATATTACTTATATCTGCTTCACATCAGTAAAGGTTTATATTGTTGATAGCTGGTTGAAGTAATATTAATACCTTATTGGTAGAGGGAATCAGATACAGAGACTAATTAAAGACTTTTTAAAGAAAGACTTCTTAAAAAAATAAAAAATAAAAATTCGATAGATATAAATATATATCCGGCGATAGTAAATACTATTTGCATAATAATCTGCTTGATAGACAGCAATTATCATATATATATATATAATTTAGGAGTTGTTTGTGTTCACAGACTCATGATATTTGCTGTCTATCAGGCAGATTATTATGCAAATATTATTTACTATCGCCGGATAATCAAACACGGTGCGTTTTGTGACTCTCGCATGGCTGCGCGTGGTGGCAGTTGCACAGCTGCAGTCCACGTCCCTGTCCTAGATCAGCTCTCACACACAATTTCACAGCCGAATGGCCAGGGACAAGTAATAAAGCTCCTCATCTATCATATCTGCACTATTTCAGATCGGACGTGTATGAGTGTATGTTAGGGGGCTTTTGTTCGTGAGGGTATTTCGAGTCGGCAAACTTGGGCGGCACATGACCTTATGCCGAGATGATCAGGGTCATCCATTCTGACACTTCACTACACCGTGTGGGTGAAGCTTTCGACTGAACTTCCGAAATGAACACACGAGCCTCGCCGGGTCAATCATACTCCTGTGGGACCTGCAGGGTTTTTTTGAGGGTTGGAAGTGAAGAGCGGAACTTGGCAAGAGCGAAGAGTGTGATGACGAGAGGAAGGTTATGCTTTATTTCTGCCCAGTGCACACAACACAGAACCATGAGAGAGCTTGGGGCTGATGAGTCATGTGTCCTGATTCTCCACTGCAGTGCATTTCCTTTCAGTGGAAAGCTCTAACTGGTTTGCCTGATTCGCACAAAAATACAACATTCTTTTTAATTTATATGCATCTTTCCACTTCATATGGGCATTTGTGACTAGTTTTGTTTCAAATTCTAATGAATAAAGGTCGACAATAATACCGATAGCTAGGTTAGATCGTTCTTGCCGATACCTGATTAAGCAACTAATAGTTTTTAAAATAGATACTAAATTAAAAAAACAAAACAGACATAAAACTCTATAAAGTTTAAAATAGTACTGAACTTTATTTAAAAAATTTTAAATTGAAACCGTACTAAATCTTAAAACTGCGCTCACTGAAATACATGTAAATATATTTATGATATTAATAAATGTAATTGTATTAAATTATGACAAACAGCATTTAGCGTTATTGATTCGCCTCTAGAGGCCGCTCTAGTGAGGACAGCAGACCTCCTCAGCCGGTCAAGCGTCAGAAGCTACCCGGAAAAACTATCCGTATTTATTTTTGCCAATAGACGATAGTTCCAGCAATTGGTCAACCTTAAGTAATGAACATCAAGACTTTGTAGCTTATGAAAGTTCTGTATAGGCACAATATATATCTGTGCTTTAAAAAAGGCATTTGTTCTGCGACTTGGCTAATGAGCTATTTTGGAATAAGTCTCAAGTGACAGCATTTTGTAAAGACCAGAGAGACGGGACAAATGTATTCCTATAGGTTTTTCCCTACAAGAGCGAGGAAAGTTAATTGGCTTGTGAGGAAAAGAGCTGCTATAACTGTTATAAGTAATAAGACGGGGAAGACCTTCCACAGCATTGCAAGCAGATGAGAAACCATTAATACCAGCATTAAAATGACAAACTCTCAGTTATGGAACGAAAGAACAATGAGTGTAGAAAAGCCATAGGTCTGGTACCTCCTTCCTAATTTGGTCATTGCTAATTCCCACCAACATGGAAGGGTGAAGATTAACAAAGGTTTCTTTATTGAAAAAGTTTGTGAGCACCTGGCCATACGATTGGTATGTGCTTCTTCATCTTATTCCACATTTAGTGCCCATTTACTGAATAAATGTTTTGTGAAGATGTTCCACTAGATTTTGTAGTGTGCTTGTGAAGATTTTTGGAGATTCATTTAACCACAAATAGTCAGGTACTGATGTATGTGAGGTGAGGAGGCATTGGCTTCTGTTTCAATTCATCCCAAAGGTGTTAAATAGGGTTGGAGTGCTATAGCAGGAGATCTTCCGCTCCAACCCCTGTATCTTCATGCATAGGGGCATCGTCATGCTGGAACAGGTTTGAGTCGCCAGGTATAAATAATGGGAAAATTCCAAAAAGGCATTCTCACACATGTGAGGTTGAACAGCAAGTTCATCTCCAATATATAAATTCGTACTCATGATCACCATCCACCATTTTCCAACGGGTTTCATGGTCAGACACATCCGTACACTCTCCCACATGTTCCCACATGTAGTTTTTATATTTAGAAATGAGAAAACACTGTAAAAGTAAAGCTTCATTTTACCTATAAGTCCGAGTGACATCTTTGCAAACTTACTTCATCAACACGTGAGTTAACAGCTGCACAGAGATTAAGATGAACCTAATCAACTGATTTCTGCAAATGTTTAATTATAGGCTCCAGGAAAACTCGAACTCAATTAGAGCTCGTCCTGGGATTTAAAAGCAGTAACAGTAAATTGCAGAAGAAAGGAAAACCAGACCGAACCTTTTCTTTCTTGTTTCTTTCTTGTTTCTGCACAGCCAGCTGGTGATGGTTGCCACAGTAACTTGTTCCTCTTTATCGCAAGGGTCAGAACCGGCAATCAGAAAGGCAGCAAACTGCTAAATTTCTCTGATTTCACTTGCTGTCGTGTGCAATTACAGTCCACCCACACAAACCTAAATATACCGTATAGAATATACAGCACATGACATGGATCACATTGCCGTACAGATCACCAGCTGGATGAGCTCAAAAGGAAGTTTCAGAAAGAATACTTTTTGGACAGATAGAAGCAAGATGTCTATGGGTTTGTTCTCATCTTCAGTAAGTTTTTGATCTTGGTCAGGGTAGTGGTGGGAATAGGAAATCTTTCCAAGCAATACCTGGCATAATGCAAGAACAAATCTAACAACCAACAAGGGAACCCTGGATTAGAAGGTTATGAGTTCAAATCCCTGCACCACCAAGCTACCCCTGCTGGGTGCTTGAGCAAAACCCTTAACCCTCAACTGCTCAGTTGTAGGTAGGTCTGGATAAAGGTGTCTGCCGTCAATGAAAACTGGAATTTATATGGGTTCTATGAGTTGGAGTGGAAGATCTTCTGCAATAGAGCTCTGACTGCACCCCAGGCTTCCTCACCTCATCTACTTTAGTACCTGACTTTATTAACACCCTTGTTGCTGAATGAATCTCGACAAATCTCCACAAACCCACTCCAAAATCCAGTGGAGCATCTTCCCAGAAAAGTGGAGGTTATTATAACAGTTAGTTCCTATGGATTAGCGCATCTGCCAGATGCCATAAATGTAAATGTAAACCCAGACCTCTTTAACAAACATCAGTACCTGATCTGATCTTACATTTATGTGACCTTCCAGATCCAGAATCCAATGCCGTAACCACTGAGTTACCACCTCCTCCATCCAAAAGAGCACTTTAGAGCCGTGGTCCCCAACCCCCAAGTCAATTGGTTCCAGGCCGCACAGAAAGAATACATTACTTACTTTATTTTTGTTCGATTTATTATCTGATTTATTTTGGAAAATTACCGGATTCTTTCTGCCACATTTGTCTACGACTCACTTTTGATACATGTCATGATGCCTCGGTCACATGTCTTACCTCCATCCGCTACCTTCTTAAAGGGGCTCCGGCCAATTTTTTTTTGGCCAATTTTCTCCTGCAACCTAGCTCTTCTCATTTGTCCAAACCTGGAAACATCAGCAGGTTTTCTCAGCAAGCTGGTAGCCTGGCCACATCGGCCATCCTTCCCCCTTTAATGAGTGTATACCAGTGTTGTACACTTGGCTTCATGGGTGTGCTGTCTCATTAGATTTAACCAGTAGGGACAGGAAGCCCAATGGGACAGTGGACGAGTCTCTGATCTGTACTACAAACCTAGCTCACATTTCCAACCTGTTATCTACACATCGGGCTTTCCAATTCATTAAAAGCAAAAAGCAGACCTTCCTACTTTGAGTCCAGAATTAATCAAACGAGTATCAGCATGTAGTTACCATGGTGATGGGACAGGAGAACACAGCTCATGCATGTGATGTGATGTGTGTATTGCTGCGTTCACTATTACACAGAAAAGCTGGCTGGTATCAGGGGAGAAGTTTGCACCATAGTGAGGGTCGTTGCACACTAACAGTAGATTCATATTAGGTGTGCGCAGAGGTGGTCGGGTTTCTGTGTAGACGTGCAGCATAACGGTGGGATTTCCAAGTGGGATGAAAGCTTGAAACTCAACCCACATCAAAAAGGAAGACACAGGAGCTTTTCAGAGAGCCTTCCGCAGAAAGTCTGCCAGTGCTTGTTTTTGTTTTGTCTTTTCAAGAAGTTGTGGTTTTGATGGGAATCTACATTATGTTGGACCACACAGCCACATTCTTTATTTTTAAATCATGGCCAAAAAAAAATGCAAAATCTCATAAATGTTTAAACTCAGAATATGTACTATTTTAAGGAAAAATGAAGGTCATTTTTATTTTGATGGCTGCATCAGGTCTCAAAAAAGTTGGGACAGGGACATGTTTTCCACTGTGTAGCATCACATCTTCTGTCCATACTTCGGAGGAAATGAGGAGACAAGTTGCCAGTTTTTGGAGGGAAATGTTGTCCCATATGTAATACAGGATTCTAGCTGTTCAACAGTTCTGGGTGTTCTTTGTTGTGTTTTTCATTTCATGATTTTTATCTTTTGTTTGGTGAAGTTGGAGCAAGTCATAAGTTGTCAAAAACTTCCTTTGCTTAGTTTGTTGCCAAGGTGATGAGGGAGGTTATTAGTGGGTATTGCACTTGCATGGATGGGTAAGTCTGTATGTCTATGCTAATTATAAATCACATTGCGAATTGAATTCGATTAAATTAATTTTTGTCATCATAACTTCTTGCATATATAATTATTTCATACGTTTTTAAATGTGGTGAAGTGTGAACCATGTTGCTGTGACCCTTGTTGCAATAGAACAGTGTTTGAGATGGTTTAAATGCTCCATCTGTGACATCCAAGCCCTGTGTGTGGTCACGAATAAACAAGAAGGTGCATGCAATTCAATGCTGGCTAACGGGACTTGGAAAAATACTATAATTTATATTAAATAAAAATTCTAAAAAAACAAAAATTGAAAAATCTAAACCATTTAAATGTTAGTTAGTTAGATCCTGGGCTAAGAGAGCATGCACAGCATGGTCCTATGCCATTTTTATTGCAAGAATTAATAAATGCTGGTTGAATGAGGGATGGAAGAAATAAATACATTTATACATTTGTTAAAGTATGCTGAAATAACTAGAACAGTTATGTAGATCATATCTTTAGAAAGGTACATATTTAAATGTAAAACACACACACACACACACACACACACACATTTATATACACATCTTTATCACCCAAATGGGGTGACAAATGTAAACTATTTAATGAAATTTTTGTAATAATTTAATTGTATTTATTCTTTTAAATTTCTGCTGAGGTAATTGATTATTTAATTACATTTAATTTATATATTAAAAAGTGTATTTAATTAATTCGAATCATACATTATTAATTCTATTATTAAAATAATATATACATTATTTTATACAATATATTGTTTAACTAAGCAGGCGTTTTATTTAAATTGTTTAAAAAAAATTAACTGTTGATACCGTACCCAAATTGGAAGGAACCGTCACTAAAAAAAAACGAGGTACGTACCGAACCGTGAATTTTATGTACCATTACTACACCCCTAATAAACATTATAGTAAGCCATTTTTTTTGGCTCGACTGCTTGGTCATTTGGAGTAAATCAGAGTTGACTAAGCACTCCCAGATGGTAACAGTGACTAATTTAACCCTAACGTCAAGGGTTTGCTTTCCATGTGTGCTGAGAATAAGTGATTCCTCAGCCACCTTTTCAATATTACTTAACGATCGCAGACATTTGCTTGCAGGCGACATGACAAACAGGCAGAAAGGTCTGTCGCCACACCTGTGGCTCTGCTCCGGGACCTGGCCTTTACGCCCGCTGAATAGCAGATTGTTTTGGGGTTAAAGAGGCTCGGCAGCAAATATGTTTGACCGTTTCCTGTCTTGTTTTTTGTCTGGGTTTTTTGTCAGGCTGTTTTTATTCGTGTTTTTTTCTAAAAAAAGATCTGACAAGATCATTTTCTCAGTGCTGGCCATCAGACACATCACTTTAGCTGCCTGGGGGTCCCACTATTCAAATGTCAAACCCTTTTTAACACATTGTTTCGATACTCAATTAGAACCCGCATCGATTGAGGGTTACGACGAGGTCTATTCAGCCTCCTATGTCCTCCTGAAATCTGAATGGCAGATTAATTGTGAAAGGATGCTCTCCGGAGACTTGTTGCTAGGTGACTGCTTGTCTCTCGTTTTTTAAGTATTAGAGCCGTGAAACCTGCCTTGTAATGTTTGTTTGGGTTTTTTGATGGGACGTCCGCTTTGTTTTTCATTTTGTCCTTTGTGTCCTTATCCTTTTCATTTCTCTTCTTTGGTAGTAAGCGATCCAGAGGTGAACGCTATCAGTTGTGTAATCCTCTTTCTCAGACGAATAGATTCTCCATGGCCGAAAAAACCTGATCGGGAGGTGGAAGAAGTCGGACGCTCTGGCTGCCATCTATTCAGGTCTATACATGTCCCTTAGATTTGTTATGCAGCTCAAGGATAAGGCTGGTATTTAATTAACTTGGCCCACATTCTAGCGTGAAGCTGGAGTAATGGGTCGCTTAGCTTAGCCCTACCTAAACATTTCCCTTTTGTACTGTTATCTGCATCCCTCGCGGGGGGACGACACGACACTTTCATTTGTTTGCAAGGTGACTTTGCTTTTGAAGATGAAGGTGCAGCTCGGGAACTAAGCTAGGTCTATAGGCAGGCTTTTTTTTTCCCTCCTGTGTTTTTTCACTAACAGAAACCCATTTTTTAGTCCGTAGCCTAAGGGACAATTTGATTCACGCATATCCTCATGGAAATGTATTTTTATTTATTTTTTTCATTTATAAGGCTGCATTTGTTTTTGTTTTTCTCCCCAAATCCTATATGATGTGGTGTTTTTTAGCTACAGCAGGCAGGGGTTTTCCCCAAACAATCGGTTAGAAAGTGGAAAAAGAAAAACAAGATGGAGGACAACGTTCCAGGAAATAATAATGAGGATTATACAGTACAGTAAAACCCCGTTGGACGAGCATAATTCGTTCGTGAATAATAATATGTATGTTTGAACTAGTTTTCCCCATAGGAATGAATGTAAAAGCGATTTAATCCGTTCCGAGACCTCATTCGATCGCTAATTTCTGCACTTAAAAACTATTTGTAGCCTATTTTAACAAATGAACCGCAAATTAGCGTACGGTAAACATAATTAAACACTTAGCCATGCGCTTGTGGTTGATTGCGAGTGTAAGACGCATACCACGCTCGTACCTTTCCACTATTTACTTCTTGGTTTCCATGGTAATTCTATTTACTTTCTTTTTCCCAGCACCATCACTGATTTTCTTAGGACACATTTATCAAGATTTCTAGCGAAATTCAAATATAACACTAAAAAAGTTACGTTTTTGCTGCATTGAACTACGAGAGTGACCGAGCGACACGAGATCAACTAAGCGACTGATGTGGGTTTGCTCGTGCCTTCGAAATTTGCTTGTGAAATAGGGTAAAATTTCGAAAAATAGGGTTTTACTGTACTAGACTTTGTGGTGCTGATGTAGGTGAGGTGAGGTGAGGAGACCTGGAGTGCAGTCGGTGTTCCAATTCATCCCAAAGGTGTTCGCTAGGGTTTATAGCAGGAGATCTCTTGTTTCAAACCATATAAAACATAATGTATCTTTATGAAGCTGACTTTGTGCACAGGGGCTTTTTTGTCATGCTGGACAGAACAGGTTTCGGTCTCATAGTTCGAGTAAAGTGAAATGTTCATCCTACTACATTCAAAGTATGCAATTGTGTTTCCTTCAATGCTTCGAGAAAACACCACATTTGGCTGGAAAATTCAGGTGTCCCAGTACTTTCATTCACCTCATAATCCTCACATTTTCTATTTTCAGATTTTCAGCTTTGACAGACATGTACTAGCGCATGAAAGACGGTCCACAGGCGCTAGTTACGATTCCAGGCTGCAGGCTTTTCTCTGACGGAGAGGACAAAAACAGTTTTGCTCGGTTTCTCGTTTCAGTAGTCAGCGCATGTTTGGGCTTGCAGCGAAATCCCAGAGAGCGTATGCTAATAAGCAGACCGGAGATGTAAATTCTGGAATGTAAAGTGTTTCAGGAAGAGTGAAGTGTGTCAACACAGTATTCTCATTCAAAAGAACTGTTACAGATGAGAGACACAGTCACACAGCCGGGGAGTCTTTCAGTTATTAGGATTTTATTAGGCACAGGTATCAACTCAAACTTTCTTGTTTGTGAGGGCCATATACTGTAAGTTGTGCTTTTTTAAAAAAGGGGCTGGGAAATGACACATCCCAGAGTGAGTGCTAGAATGCTAGATTAGTTTATTATTTTGTCTGTACCATAGAGACAATCGCTCCTCAAAATTGTCCCCAAAATGTCCCACTTGCTCTGTCCCTCTAATAAACTCAATTTAATCTCGTCCGTTAGACAATTAAGGGTTTATAACTAACGTTTTTAAACAGATCCAAACATTAGACTTCCACTTCCACTTCATTCATTGACGAAACTCAGCAGTTATTCCTGACATGATGCTCTGCATTTAAAGACACACTCCATTAAAAAAGGAATTGGGACACCTGACTTTTCCAGCCATATATGGTTCAATGACAAACTGTTACCACAAAGTTGGAAGTTCACAGTTGTATACAATGTCTTTGGATGTAGTAGCGTTAGATTTTTCCTTCACGGGAACTAGGAGATTCAAACCTGTTCCAGCATGGTAATGCCCCTGTGCACAAAGCAAACTCCATGAAGATACAGTAATCCCCCAAAAATGCTATTTTATGTATACGGTACTGTACTGTATTAATATGTTACTTTATTTTTTCATTATTTTAACATAAACTCCATAAAAACAGTTCACTATAAGTATATGGTGCTCTCCGCGAGAGACTGGGAAAATCACCTAATTAGTTATGTAGATGCAAATGCAATTCCTCATAAACCGGGGGTGAGATTCGAACAGCAGTAAAGCCTGGGATTACTGTACTTTAAAACGGTTTGGAAGATCTTGTGTGGCCTCCTATAGATCTCTGACCTCATTCTAATATTTGGCTTTGTAGCTTAATGAAGTTCCACAAATCTCTACAAGCACACACCAAAGATCTAGTGGAACATCTTTCCAGAAGAGATGAGGTTGATATAAAAGCAAATAAGGACTAAATGTGAAATTGGATGTAAAAAAAAAAAAAAACGCCAATCTTATGGTCAGGGGTGTACAAACTTTTGTCCATGTCGTGTGATTTATGTCGCTTTCTGAACGTCTTGACTTTTCCTTAATCGAATGAAAATGACCGTTTTAGCGTTCGGACAATGAAATGAGAATCCATGATGAGGCAGTTTATGATCGCACGCATCACCTGCCATTTTCATCCATAACCATTTCTTCAACAAAACTACGTGAGGCAGATAAACATCTTTATACCTGTATACTGCCTCACCCCCTTCTCCGTGTAGTGTTTGAGATATCCATGATTAATCATTCCAGCTGTTTTTACAAGCATCCCGAGAGCTCCTCCTCATAGTCGTGCCCTTTGATGATGATAATAATGCACATGTAATGACAGCTTTCCTCATCCTCTGCCTGCAGCGAAAGAGCGCAGTAGTGAGACAGGACTCTACCTTGCAGCGAGTTTTTGTGAAAACGCCGCACGCGAGCGAACGACAACCTGCTGTGAGACCTGTGAGTCGAGGATGCTGACGGAGAGAACAGTTTATCTCGGTGTAATTATGCGACGAGCTTTTCTTTCGCAGTGTTTTTTTCCCTGATTGAAAATGATGCCAGGAGCCGACTCCATCTGGCGTAGTGTGGGCTTGCTCTTCTGACAGCTTCATCAGCTCGTAAATGCCTTTTCCCACCCACCGACACACATCGCAGCTCTTTATTTATGCGTCGATTACTTTCACGTCGCCGTCCCCTCGCGTTTCTGCACGTGAGACTCAACCCGAGGCGGTAAAAGGATTTGTCCATCCCGTCCTTGTGTTGTCTGGTTAGAAAACACGCTGTCTGGCGAGGTTTTATCATAATGATGGCTCATTATGATCGTAAAGAAATGAGTAGCCTATAGTTACCCAGCAGAAGAGTAAATTCAGCTCCCTGGAAAGGAAAAAAAAAGCTTGATTTCACAAAGCAAAACCTGGCCGACGGTCAATCCAATTTAGCTTTTCGGCTTAATTAGCAAGAACGACGACAGACAGGTTTGTATAGAATTGGGGACATGCTGATTTGAGGAAACTTCAATCAAACAGATGCAGCTAAAGTACAGCTAGTGCGCCGTGGTATGTGGAGTTCTTCCTGGTCTTACATAAACATATAACAACCAGTGGTGAACCATCAGGGTCAGCAAAGCGTTCTCTGCTAGCCAAAATCAATGACAGACGTTTTAGCATTTCTTGTCTATAAATATGTATTAAATTATTGCCAATAATCTATTTTCCCAATTTCATAGTGTTTCTCTCGAGTGTAAGTTGAAACTGGAGTTTCTATCCAATCAGATTTCAGCCATCACATCACATGTGGCCAGGGGTCAATGTATGTGGGCAGTGCAGTTGCGGCTGCAGTGAAAGGAGACTTCTTAAAATGTGTTCATTGGTTTCCTTGCTTTAGTGCTGACATTCATTCACATTGTATGAGATTCCTGTCTATGATGTTCTACTGCGGTTTTCTATTCTATGTATGGTTCCTATAACCGTGGCCTCATAATGATGGTATTAAGAGGTGGTTCAACTCAAGCAGGACACCACTAAAGGCCTAAGGGTGAAATGCACAACTTGCCACTGATAACATTTAATGTATTCCTTTCATCCCCTACTTTATTTTTCACCTCCCACCTGCTTTTTGTTATCTTATAACAACTACCAGTTAATTAAGCTGAAGGCTAAGACGTGTGAAGCCACCCAAGCACATCGTTTTACAATTTTGCTCATACCCGCATTGAAAGTACGCCTATTTTTTGCTCTCAAAGCCACAGATGGCAATGTTCAAGATTTCTAAATGATTTTGCCAAAAACTGTTCTGTTGTGCTTCTCAAGAGCCAGCTTGCTGGATATGGTTGAGTATGCAGACATGCCTCTTGTAGGAAGAATATACATTCCACTCTAAAGCTATTTGGTGGAGCTCAGTGGTTAAGGCTCTGAGTTACTGAAGGTTGGAAGGAAGGTTGGGGATTCAAGCCCCCGTATTTCCAAGCTGCCACTTTTGGGCCCTTTCCGCAAGGCTCTACATCGAGGCTGTGTCATGGCTGACCCTGTGAAGAAAGGCCACTGCCGCCACTGATTAGCCATTTTGAAGACCAGCGTCGTCGTGTGACCCTTCTGAAATATTCATCCACATGATGAAGTCATGTAGTAACAGCCCCGGCGTCCTCGTGACGAACGACATGCGATGCTTTTATGTAACATTAGGAGACCCTCACTGGATCACAAACGTCACCATATCATCTCTCATGACTAGCTAATGCAGAAGACTGTATCAGGCCCCAGAAGAATATTTCAGGTAGAAAAAGTAGATTTTGTTTAAAGTGTAGTGTTTTTCTGATCGATAAAAGTCGCCCTCGATCAAACACGTTTCTTGCAAGTGCTTGTAATTGTTTATGGATAAAGGTGCACCTTACAGTTTAATGAAAATAATGACTGTAATTAGCGCTCCACATGAAGCTCATTAACATCTTGTTTTTTTTTGTTTTTTCTTCTTCTTCTTCTTACTTAATGCATATTCACCCCCCACAGATCATGGGGTCCTGACTAGAAGATTCGTACGTGCTACTTCTCGAACATACCTTTCCACATTTAGGTCCATTTGCTTTTATAATAACCTAAACTCTTCTAGGAAGATGTTCTACTAGATGTGTGATTGGGGAGATTTTTGCTCTTTTAGCCCCAAAGGTGTTGGTAAAGTCCTGTACTGAGGTAGGTGAGGTGAGGAGGCCTGGGGTGCAGTCAGCGTTCACATTCACTGCAGAAAAATAACCGTCTAAATTTAGGCTGTCAATCGATACAAATATTAATTTGTGATTAATTGCAAATTATTCGCACATTTAAATCTGTTCTACTTTTTCATGTTTTTAATGCATTAAAAAGTAATTGTAACATGTTTTATTAATTTTACATTTGTTATTAATTCTTTTATATTTATTTCATTATTTTACACTCTCAAAATGATTTTTTTAATATGAATGCTTTATGTTTAAGTGAAATTGTCCGAGTGCATTAAGATCACACTTGAAATAAGAAAACATATATTGGCTTTATTTAAAAAAAAAAATGAATTAACTTAAATAATTAACTTAAAACTATATTTTTTTAAACTAGTTAATTATTTGTTAAACAGTTTGCTTTTGTGTGAAAAAATCTTAAAACCAGAACTACTAATCAAGAGAATTCTTCCCAATTAAAGATTCGTCATTAAATATTCTGTCTTAATAAAAAAAAAATAAAAAAAACAAGATTACTGTTAAAATTAAACTCACGCATAAAGGCAACAGTTATTTATTTAAATGAAGACGCTCTTGTAACACACAGTAGTTGGCATGCAAACACAAAGCCAAATCAATACTTGCTGCTTCTCTAAATACTTTAACTTATTGCAACATTAAACATTATTGAATGTATTTTGTCATTACTGAACACAACGATATTCAACAAGAGAAATTAAACTACAGAACAACTAAAAAGCCATAAAAAAAACAAAGTTTTTAATAAACAATAATAACTAATTGTTGTTAATATACTAATATTTGGAACGAGTGCTGTGACTTAATTATTAGGTTATCAATAAATTAAGCTTTTGTAATAAAAAATAATATTTTTTTACTGAGCAACTTTAAAACCAGTTATTACAGTTAAAAATAATTCTTAAAGGATCCAAAGCCTTAAATTACGTCTCTTAGTTTACAGGTAAAATAATGAACTTTAAGCTTTAATAACAAAGTAAGCGATCATAATCTTACACTATCTGCTCTTACATAATAAGATTTTTATGGCTAGAAATACGATCTTGACTAGATCAAGTCAAGTCAAGAGGGATTTTATTGTCATTTCTACTATACACAGTGGTACACAGTACACAGTAAAAACGAGACAACGTTCCTCCGGAACCCTGGTCCTACACTAAACAACAACAAGCAGAACAACATAGAGCTACAACACAAGCTACATAAAGTGCAGATGAGAAGTTTCTGCAGTGTTCGTCCCAACGGTGTTCAATAGGGTTGGAGCTCTATAGCAGGAGATCTTCCACGCACAGGAGCATTGTCATGCTGGAACAAGTTCGGGTCTCGGAGTTCCAATGAAGGAACATTTCATGCACACGTGTCCAGAGACATTCAATACAACTGTGGACACAGTTTTATCATATGGTGTGGATTAACTCATAAACATGCGTAACTTCGTACTCGTGGTCTTTTTTTTTTTTTCTTTTTGTATATATACATTGTGTTGTGTGTGTATATACTGTATTATGTCTCTATTTTTTGTATCTATTTGCATTTCATTTTCTTTGCTGCTGTAACAGCGGTTTTACATTTGAGTAGTTTTAGGACTGAATTATTTCAATGGATTTTTTTTGGCAATGCATCAGATTGCTAGAAATGTTCTCGTGTCTGAGATACATGCAAAACGCTCATTTTCGAACTTTCGAGTTTAATAATAAAAATAAAACAAACGTGAACATGGCATCTCTGGCTTCTGCTGTCCCCCTCGGTCTTTCACTGTCCTTCAGGCAACTCTCGTTATCGTCATTATCGTGAACTATCGACTGTTCGGAGGTCACCTGTAACGAGTCTGAGATCGGAGGATGTGATCGCGCCTTCACTGCTCAGGGACATTTGTCTCATTCAGCTCGGTGTTTGGTCGTCTGCCTGCCAAAATCTGGGCTCTTTTTCCTGATTAAACACAGGGATAAACTGAGTTCTTGGCTCATTTAAACTGATATCTCAATTCAGAAATCTCTTCAGAAAATCATCTGAATCAGCGCAGATAGAAGTCTGACGTTATGTCGCTTGACATCCAGCCAATTAGTATTTTTCAGATGAGATCAGATTTGCTCTGAGGCAGTATAGAGGTCACACGAATAATCTTTGGTGACTAATTATCTCAAAAAACATCTTGAAAGACTGTCTGTGTTTTTGGAGCCTGTAAGATATGAAGGTGTGGTATATCGGTAGGAGAATGCTGAGGATGAAGCCACCAGGAAGGAGGAAAAGAAGAAGGCCAAGGAGGAGGTTTATGGATGTGGTGAAGGAAGACATGCAGGTAGTTGGGTTGAAAGTGGCAGATGTAGAGGACAGGGGTATGGAGATGGATGATTCGCTGTGGAGACCTCTAATTGGAGAGTTAGGATGTTATTTTCAGTTAGTTTTAGTAATTCATACAGTAGTATCCTTTTTCCACACACACACACACACACACACACACACACACAAACACACACATACTGGGTTGGATGTCATCCTTGGGCTGATTCTGATTCTATTTTTATATTAATATAATTATTTTATTGCACACTTCATTTACTTTTCCAAGCTAATTTAATATCTAGAAATCGATGCCTTAGCACCATTCAGTGTATGTCCCTGGTGCAAGCATATGATCCAATTCATAAACTCGAATTTTGTATCAAATATACACATTATGGACAAATTTTACCTCAGCATATGAGTTTTATGTGATTTGTGAACATCTCATCCCATATTTAGAGCCCAATTTCCTAGTATAATGACCTCCACTCTTCCATTAAGAAGTTCCACTAGGTTTCTTTGGGGAGATTTGTCAAGTCAAGCTTTTTATCGACAGTGAAATGAGACGTTTTACCAGAACCCTGGTGCTGCATAAAAACACCAGAGTTACATCATACAACATAGAGCATAACAGAACACAGAGCTGAGGACTGACGTAAGAGATTACAGAGTAACACAGGAGCTTTGACGAAGGATTTGGATTGATCTTAATATCAGTAGTCTGCTGCACTGACTCAGGACTACAGTTTGCATTTGATCACCATCACTGCACATGATGGACTTCTTCTTGAGTCTGGTTTCTCTTAAGGTTTCTTCCTTAGGCTCACTCATCAGGGATAAAAAATTACATTTATAAAGAACTAATTCATTCTTTATTACCACATCATCCGTGTAAAGCTGCTTTAAGACAATGTCCATTGTTAAAAGCGCTTTACAAATAATGATGAATTGATTTGAATTGAATTAAAGGAAGTTGTGTGAGACAAAAGACACCAGATGATACAAGACATTGTAGGACAGATACACAAAACACTATGTAAGCAGTTATAAAGGTTATAAAGATTTCTTGAGGGGAAAAACTGTTGCACAGTCTGGATGCGAGGCCCGAATGCTTTTGAAACACTTTCCTGATGGTAGGAGAGTGAAGAGTGTGAGGGGTATGTGGGGTCGTCCACTCTGCTGTTGGCTTTGCGGATGCATTTTTCGGCTGTCCTCACTACCCTCTGTAGGGTCTTGCAATGCAAGACGGTGCAGTTCCCAAAACAGGCAGTGATGCAGCTGCTTAGGATGCTCTCAATGGTGCCTCTGTAGAGGAGATTCATGTGTGAGATTCATTCAGACACATGGGTGTAAGTAAAGTCAGGTAGTGATGTAGGTGAGGTGAGGAGGCCTGGAGTGCAGTCTATGTTCACATTCATCCCAAAGGTGTTCAATAGGCTTAAAACACGTTTGAAGTAATGGGGAGGAAAGACTGTACAATTGTGTGCATCCAACTTTGTGCTAACATTTTGGTAAGAAACACACATGGCTGGAAAAGTGTTAATACTTTTTTCCATTTTTGTGTATTTGCACCCTATAAAATGTACGTTCGTAGTACCCTTGAATTTTCAGAATGCTGTTGCAATATGTAGCTGAGGAAGTGAAGAAAAATAGCAGTAAAGTCTTTCACTCCAACCCATGGAAAGCATTTCTTCTAGAGAGCAAACAATATTTTACCGAGACAGATAGCTACAGTTCGTGCTTCAGGATCGTGCTTGCCGATAACCCATTAATCGACCAATTTTATAATGGATACTGGCACCATGTAAAATAGTGCTGGACTTTATTACTAAAATAAAAAAAATAATTCAATGAATATGCATTCTTTTTATAATTAATAAATTATAAATATAATGTAGTGCTCTCCGTGCAGCACGCAGTCTATCATTTAAAAATAAGCAACACGTGGTGTCATGATTCACCTCTAGAGGGTGCTCTCGTAATGACAGTGGGCCTTCTTAGCATCAACCGTTACCCGGAAAAACTATCAGTAAGGAAATTGTCCCCCAAAGCCGATAGTTCCAGCAATCAATTATCGCTGCCAATTAATCGGCAAAATCGATAAATCGGTCGACCTCTAATTTCCTCATGAAGCTGGCTTTGATATAGCTTAGATATATATCTGACATGGAAAAAAAATATCTCAATAATATTAGTTTTCAATATCAAAAAAAAAAATGGTATTCCATATTTAATATTCGCATTACTAAAACATATACACAACATTCACTAAGGTATGTGCACATCTGATCGTCACACAGATATGCACTACACACAAAATTGGATGCAAAGAATTGTATAAATTGTCACTGCATTACGATTTCCATTCAATTCTCGATAAAAGTGCAGGTAACACACAATTGTTTGAATACTGTGTGTGTTTTCTGACTAGGGAGAGGTATGTGTGTGTGTGTGTTTGTGTGCTATGGCTCGGTTTGTACAGATTTTTACACAAAGTTTAATCATTGTGATCAGGATCGACAAATTGTTTTTTACTGCCCTCAATCGAATTCAGTAAGCAGAAAGGGTCCTGCATCAATACCCCGTAGCCGAAGTGCACTTTCAGACATTCCTGCTTTTTTTTTCTTGCCAGCTCATTGTGTGCTCAGAAAGCTCTGTGTCTGAAAGCAGAGTGTGAAGGTAATGACTGCTCTTCTGTCTCTCGGAGTGGACTGGCCATTATGAGACGAAGACGACACCTTCACTCCATTCTGTGGCTTAGTCATTGTTGGACCAGAGCTGTTCATGCAGATTATTACTCTCCGACCAGACAATTATGGAAGTTGACACTGTATAAAATTTTTGGTTATAACAGGCAAAACTGATGTTTTATTTTCTCCTGTGGTAAAATCAGCTTCACTAATATTTATATTATTGTTCTATCATCAGTCTATAGTAGGGATCTCCATTCAATACATTGAAGATACATATGAAGAATCTACTGTGATGTGTGTTGTGATATTATTCACCCCATTGCGTTGGCAATGCGATCAGATTTCTAGTTGATTCGGTACAATGTGATTTAATTGAAATAAGATGCTCTGCAGTTTAATATGGTACAGATAGTTCACTTTTATTTCTTTGGTTCAGTCAAACAGCAAACCATCAATTCACTTTAGTGCCTTCTGACTTCTTACATGTCTCTTTCACAAACAGGCCTTTGTAGTGCGCAAAAAAATAAAAAAATTATAAAACCAGAAGTTATTTTTCTGTTCTGTCTGCAGGAGGATTCAGTTCTACCTCTGCCATGTTAATCTGTATTCTAGCAGTGGTGCTGAGTGAACACGCTTGAGAAACAGTTTAGCGAGGAGAAATTTATAGCGCATCTACTAATAATCATATATAAATAAATATGCCAACATGCATTCGATACACACTTTTTAAAATCAGTGCATCACATTATTAATGTTTATGTTGATGCACGAAGGCGATTGAATCGATAAATCTTACCATCCCTAAAGTATATGAGTGTATCTGCACAATTGTGTGGCAGAATGTTCACTACCCTGCTTAGCTCCACTGAGTAAAAGTTGCCCCTAGTGATCAACAATGGAACTACAGTAAGCAGTACATTGAGGCAAAAACTATGACAACACTGTATGGACAAAAGTCTTAGGATACCTGGTTGTTCCAGCCATATCTGGTTCCTCTCCAAACCAGATGGGATAGCATGTTGCTGCACAATGCTGTGGTAGCCATTCTGGTTAATTGTGCTCTAAATTTTTCACTAAACAATGGGCTGGTGTGAGTTCAGGTTTTCATTCCAACACCTGATGAAAATAAAGATCTAAACAGGAGGAATCTGGTGTAGCTTGGTTTCAATGAAAACCTGCACCCACACCGACCCTTTGTGGAAAAGATTGGACATACCTGGACATGGCATATAGAACCCCAATAATGTCACATTTGGACTCCTTAAACCCAAAAATAATTTCCACGGTTCTTATTTCTTTGAGTTTCTTGGCCTAAGCAAATCTTATCCAGTCGCTCTGGATCAGGGCATCCGCCAAATGCCGTAAATCTAATAAATGTATCTTCTGCAGCAGAGGTAGCTCTTGGTCTTCTTTTCCAGGCATGGTTTTCAGTAAAGCTTGTTTCATCATAGAGTTTAATTTGAAGACTTCATTTTGGGATACATTGAAAGTTCCTTAGATTTTTTAAAACCGTTTGTGTAGTTGGAAGTCAGTTTGGATTGAGTTACCAAACCATTGAATATCATGTAAAATATTAAGAACTGTTTATATGATAACAAAGTTGGGTCTTGCTGAAAGATGCACACTATGAAAATATCTGTTGATTTAAAAGAAAATCAGTTGTAGAAACCATTCAGAAAACTATGAAGGTGGGTGTGGTCTTATATTCTAATGAGCATGCTTGATTGACAGCTTTCTGTCAGATATTGGGAGCCTCATATGCCACTTCACCGAAACTTCATATTTGTGTTTCTACAAGGGGAATCATTTAGATGTAATTACAGTTTTGCCCTCTCTTTTTACACACACACTCACACACACACACAGAGTTTTTATTCATGCACTGGGAATCTAAAACAGTTTCCCCTCTTCATGCTAGCAGCTTTATTTGACAGCACTTGGTGTCTTCCCAAATCCCTCATAACTCTTTTTTTTTTTTCGTAACCAGGTGATTTACGCGCTCAACACAAAAAACGATGAGCATGAGGCAGCTATCCAGACCCTGAAGGAGGCCCACGAAGAGGAGGTGCAACAAATCCTGTCAGAAACGCGTGAGAAGATTATGCAGTACAAGAGCAAGATCAGCGATGAGATGGACCTAAAGCGGCGCATCCAGTCCCTGGAGGAATCCATGGAGGTGCACGACAGGATGAAGCGGCAGGCGCTGGCCGAGTTCGAGTCGTACCGGCAGCGTGTAGAGGACATGCAGCTGTGCACAGAGGCGCAACATACACAGCGCGTGGTCAGCATGTCACGCGAGGTCGAGGAGATGCGGCGGTCCTTCGAGGAGAAGCTAAGAGGCTTTGCGCAGGTGCAGGCACAGTTTGAGCAGGAGAAGAGACAGGCCCTGGAGGAGCTACGCACCGCTCACAGACAAGAGGTACTGATGGCACATTTCAGTTTCTTTTATATGCAACACTTTGGGACACTGTGGACAAATGTTTATATTAGAGAGTCTCTCAGAAGCAGAGCTTTACATATGCACCATTTGAAAACATTTGGCACAGCATGAAATAAAAAACACAACAAAGAACACCCAGAACTGTTGAGCAGCAAAAATCCTGTATTAGACACATTGTTTTATTGTTGTTTAGGAACCATTTATTACAATAGAATTTTTTTTATTGGGTCTAGGTCCAGGAGCTGCTTCGATCACACCAGAGCCAGAACGCCAACTTCAACAAAGATCAGGAGAAGCTGAGCCAGCTGCACAAGCAGGAGGTCGATTCTCTAACAGAGCGGGTAGAGGAGCTCAAGCAGGACAAGAAGCGTTTGGTGGAGGAATACGAAGCCAAGCTGAGCAAGGCGCAGGCCTTTTACGAGAGAGAGTTGGAGGCCATGAAGCGCACGCAGCAGATGACCGCCGAGAACCTGCTGGCCTGGAAGAAGACCGAGGCGGAGCTAAGGAAGGAGTTCCAGGCGCAGGAGGCGGCACTGCAGAAGACCCTGGGCAAGCTGCGCTCAGAGCTGCAGCGGGTTCAAGAGGAGGCCAGGGAGAGTCAGGAGAAGTCTCACAAACTGCAGGCCTCTCTTAGCGCCTCCGAGAGCAACATGAAGGTAACGACAGGAACCAGTGCAGGGGGAGGGATTTCAATACATTCCAATATCTACACATTTCTTTGCATCTTTTTGTAATATTTTTCACACAGGCATCAGATCACATACTGTGGAACATCATATATCATAGTGTGTACTTAACACAATGAAATATGCAATAATATGGACAACAGTATGATAAGATAAGATGATTTCTGAACCCTCCACTGGGATCTTCTGGGAAGATGTTCCGTTAGATTTGGGTGTTAGTAAAATCAGGTACTGATGAAGGTGAGGTGAGGAGGCCTGGGGTGCCGTCAGTATGAAAAATTCATCCCAAAGGTGCTCATTAGGGCTCTATAGCAGGAGATCTTCTACTCCAAAACCATGTAAAGCATATCTTCATGCAGCTGGCTTTGTGAACAGGGGGCATTGTCTTGCTTGAACAGGTTCGGGTCTCCTAGTTCAAGCGGAAGGGAAACTTGTATCTTATACAATTGTGTTTTCAATTTTGTAGCAACCGTTTGGGGAAGAAATACATTTGAGTGGAGAAAACCAGGTACCTTTCTCCTTATATATTGTAGCCTTTTCCATATACACAGTTCTAATTTTATAGGCTATAAACTAAACCCTAAACTCCTTTGATTGGCGAAAAGTGAATTGGAAAAAATCATAAAACGTACAAGACCTCCGATATCCAGCTTGTAACATGGATAGAGAATGAAGTGATCCCGTATCTTGTTTAGTTTTTTATAAGACGTTCTTTCCAGGTGATCACGTAAGGCAGTGTGAAGCATCTTCTGGACATTCCTAGCAACGATTCTCCATTTTGCATTTATTACAGAGGGACCTGAGGCCATTTCTTTGGCCTTCTGCAAGTGAATACACACAGATCTTTACCTAATCAGGGTATGTTGTTGTTTTAAAGCTTCTGTGATCGCGACAAAATTCGGCATCATCTGACTCCATTTGACTTCCTTATTCCCTATGCAGAAGATACACAAAATAACCTGCATATATATAATAAATATATGCAGGTTATTTGGTGTATCTTCTATACGTAATAATAACACTGTGTGCGTATGTGTGTGTGTGTGTGTGTGTGTGTGTGTGTGTATATATGTACCGTCTGGGTTTAGGCGTACATGAAGACACCTTTTTCATCTTCTCTTGTCGTTTGATCTTCAAAGAGTGCGGTTGTGTTTTGTACACATACACCTACACACACACACACCCACACACACACAGTCACCGGTTGATGAGAGAGCCACTGTTAAATCCCTCGGACCCCTTTATGAATTTTGAAATAGAGACGTTATTTATGAGCGTAATTAGCCGGGCTTCCGAGGACCAGAACGAATCAGTAGAAGGTAAAAATAACTGTTCGGAAACAAATCTTTCGAAATGTTCAACTAATGCTGTACTTCACAAAGAGCACACACATCCACAGTGCATTCTGTTCTGTTTTAATATACATACGGTATTGTACAGCGCTCGAAGTTGACGTGTTGGAAGCAGGGAAAATGGCCAAGATTCAAGGATCTGGGCAACTATCACAAGTAATTTTACAACAATTTCCGAACAGCAGGTCTCCAAGGCATAATTTTTGTTAGCAAAAGCTAGCCTGTCTCAAAACCTACAGATACCTGCTATTATGGAACGGTGTATATTTTATTGCAGCTTTTGTATATGGAGCTACCAGTCGGAGTGACAAGTTTATTTCTATAGCGCTTTTCACAACAGACATTGTCTCAAAGCAGCTTTACAGAATTTAACAGTGAAGGTAAATGATGTGTGTTTATTTATGATGAGTAGCCATGGCGACTGTGGCAAGGAAAAACTCCCAGATGTTATGAGAAAGAAGCTATGAGAGGAACCAGACTCAAAAGAAGAACCCATCCTCATTTGGGTGACATCAAGAGAGTGATTATAGATCATTAAACCAATGAAAGCACCTACAATAGGCTCCTGTGTATTAGAACAGAACCATGTTAGCAATGGTGATCTGGTCTGTAACATACCTGGATGGACTATGCTAAGAAGACAAGCTCTGGGCAATGTTCTGCTGGAGAACATTGGGCATTCATAATGAACATGTTGGAATCCATGTTTCCCTCAATAAACCACAGATTCCCAGTACCAGCAGCACTTATGCAGCCCCAGACCATGATGCTACCACCACCATGCTTGACTGTAGACGAGACATAAGTTTCTTGGTTCTCCGCACCAGTGTCACCACACATGCTGGACAACATCTGAGCTAAACACGTTTATCTTAGTCTCATCCGACCACAGGACATGGTTCCAGTAAGTCATGCACTTGGACAGGTTATCTTGGTTATCAGATTCAATGTCCTCTGAAAATAATTAAACTAACAGCCATTATGTTAAACGAATTTATGATTTGCTCAGGAGCTCTTGGTTCCACAACTCCAACTGACTGGATAAGACTGTAAAAAGGACTTTACTTATCATCACACACTCGTGCGCACTTTCTGGTGTTTTCTGGTGTTTGGTGGGATCAGGTTCCCCTTTTTTTTTATAATTTTTAAATTCTTAGCTGTCCATTAAAAGCACAATAGAAATAAACTTAAATTGAATTGAAAGCATCACTACGACTGGAAAAGTCACGTGTCCCAATACTTTTATCCGTATACTATATCTAGTCCTTTTGTTAAGTACCTCTGCTGTAGACTAGACATTTTTCAGAATGTTGTTGCAAAGTCTACCCGAGGAACCGAATCAAAACGGCAGTAAAGCGTCACGTCTGCGTTTGCCACAATCTGTTCAAGATTACACACCATTGATTTGTGAAATATAAACTTCGTTCGTTCTCTAAATCACGCTGAGAAGACAGCATACATAAAAAAAACTGCTCAATTAGATCTGACGAAGTGCCTGCTCCTCCTCAGTGCTCTGCGAGGACACATGAGAACGTGCGAAAAGAAAAAAGTTTAAAACGAGTAATAAAGGAACGTTCCAGGCAGAAAATCAGAGAGTGAAAGATAGCCAGGATTGTATAATAGAAGTGAACATGACAGCAAGAAAGAGAAGCGAGCTGAAAAATTGACAATGAGAATAGGAGAGGAGGAGTGCAGGGAGATGGAGGGGTGGACACTTCTGATATTTGAGAAGGCACAAGAAAATGGCTGGATGGAAAGAAGCAGGGGGACGTAAAAATTAGACCTGATCACTGGTGTCAATTAGCGATGTACTGTTTATTTCATTTAATTTATGTATTGTATGTTTGTGTACATATAGGAGCTGCACAAACAGCTGGACGAGGTGACCCAGGATGCGGAGATCATTGCGATCAGGCAGAAAGAAGCGGAGTGCGAGCTGGAAGCCACCAGAGATCGAGTTCAGCAGCAGGCCACGGAGATCCTCCTCAAAGCCAGTGAGATATCTTCAGCAACTTTTTAATGCATGTCCAAAACAGCAACATATACACTTTAGTTGGTTGTAATACCAACTGAAACCAGACACATATTCATGTTAAAGCTTTAGAATATGGTGTTGGGGTGTAACGGTACACATATTTGTACTGAAGTTTTTCGGTACAGGGCTTTCGCTTCAGCACACAAGTGTACCGGAAATACGATTTGTTTCGGGCATGCATAAAAAACACTGAGGAATCCAGAGCGCTAATGTTTTCCGCTAACCAGGAAGTGACTAGCGGCTAACGCTAGCGCTAGGGATTCTTTAGCGTTTTATGTCCAGCTTCAAGAATTTCTCTTAAAAGGAGAAAATCCTGACAATTCGCTGTGAATGAATGAAGAATGGAAGGAGTGAAGAGATTTGTTAAAGTCTGCTAAAATAAGTAGAATTGTTAAGTAGATCATATCTTTGGAAAATTACATATTAAATGTAAAACACACACACAAACACGCACACGCACACACTTACATACACATCTGTATTACCCAAATGGGGTCTAACAAATTTAAACTATTTACATAAAATGTATAAAAATTTTTGTAATCAATTTATTTTGTGCCAATTTATTTGATTACTCAATCAATATAATAAAAAGTTTAATGCTTTCATTTTATTTTTTTATAAAATAATATTTTATATATTATCTTCAAAATTAATCCTCAAATAAAATTAATCCTCAAAAATACAACTTGCCTAATAATTCTGCACTCCCTGTATATATAAAAGCCAAATTCTGGAGTATGAATTGTGTGTTGGTATGGAAGAATATTTCAATTTAATTTAGCTTTACAAAGATAAATAGGTTATAAAATTATTATATTTTTAAGTTTATCCCTAATCAGTGAGCCAGTGGTGACTGTGGCAAGTAAAAACTCTCTGAGATGGTATGAGGAAGAAACCTTGAGAGGATCCAGACTTATAAGGGAACCCATCCTCATCCTTAACACTGAATGTCCCATCATTACAGTTCCATCATTGTTCAGTGTGATGTTCAGTGATAGGTATTTAAATACCTTGTGTTTCCTTGTGTGTGTAAGCATGGTTGGTAATAAAGCTATTTCTGATTCTGATTCTGAAATACAGAACTGTTCATGCAGTCCAAAGCCAGATTGTTGATTAATTACAGTCCAAATCCATCCAGTTTTTGAGTTGCTCAGTAACTTCATAGATCTTTAGGCCGTTCATGTGGCACCATCCCTTCCTCGGCTGCACAGAGTGTCTCTAATTAAAGAGAACTCCGTCCAAACATAGGACGTCGGGATTAATCAAGCGTATCCGAAAAGAACATCTTTCAGCTAGTCATACGAGGGGGTATCAAAAAGTTTTGAGAGTAACGGAGCTTTCTTCAGGAAACTTTTTGACACCACCTTGTATTGTCTTTGGCCTTTGTGGCACAAAATCAGGACTTGGGAGTGTGTTAAAACTTGGCAGATATCAGCAGGGGAAATAAAAACATAGTTCTGCAATGCTGCCCAATACATAGGATACAGCAATCATTGTGGTCTTCACTTCCTGTTCAGTTGAGTGAGTATAATATGTAGTGGGATTAGACGGAGTACTGGGTATTTCGAAATCATTCAAAATAAAAAAATTGTTTATAAAAGTCCAGATTTTTTACTAAAACTTCGGCGTCCTTGGTAAATATTGTAACAGCTATATTTTCTGCCTTAAAATCCACATACCTCGCTGCTTCTTTGGTGTCCTTGGCAGTCTTTTTTTTGACGATGCTGATAGCCAGAGTATTAAAGTGTCTCTCTGATAAAGGATGTTTGGCAACCGCAACAACACCTGATACCTCCTGATTTACTTCGGAGCACTCGTAGCACTGGATGAGTTCCTGCAGCTCCGAGCGTGATTTGCTTGTTGGGACACAAAGCTATTTATTCCAATCTTTACTCATCTGTTTTCTGATTCATGGAGGGAATACGGGAGTTAAAGAGTCCGAAACCAGTGTTTGCTTTGTCTTGAAGCTTTTCTTAGCCACTCAATGTTGGAGGAATCTGTGGCGACAGATGACGGTCTTCTGGCAACCGCAGCAAAACCCTACAGCTTTGCTGCTTCATGAACCTTATCAATCATTTTCTGGAACGTTTCTTCCAGGCCTGTGGTTTAAACACCTGGACTCGATGTTCTCGCGCCACAGTGTCTAACAGACCCTATGATTATTATGTTTATTTTTAATCAGACTGCTTATGTAATCTATTTTTCAAATGGATTACGTTAAGATGCATCTGTTAGCCTAACCAAACATCTGGAGCTTTATTGATTTATTTTTTTATTGTTCATGCTTAATATTTATTCATAGAATAGTGTAAGGTACATTTGCATTTACATTTACATTTACGGCATTTAGCAGACGCCCTTATCCAGAGCGACGTACAAACGTGCTTTAAATCTCTAGTAATAAATAAATCTACACTGGTACGCAGGATTACAAACCTAATATAAATATAACAAACTTGGAAAGTGCTAATTTAGGTATTTCAGGAAGAGGTTGGTCTTCAGTCGTCGCTTGAAAAGAATCAGGGACTCTGCTGTACGGACATCTAGGGGAAGTTCATTCCACCACCTCGGTGCCAGAACAGAGAAGAGCCTTGAAGTGTACTTACCTCTCATTCTGAGAGAAGGTGGTACCAGTCGAGCAGTGCTGGAGGATCTCAGACTGCATAGTGCAGTGCGAGATGTGGTGAGGTCACTGAGGTAAGATGGTGCTGGTCCATTTTTGGCCTTGTAGGCAAGGTAGATCCAATGTACTGTATGATGTCAAAGCCTTTTGTCTAAAAGGGGTCTTCTTACGCACTTTGAAATTAAAGTCCTATCCTGAAAATAGCATTTATAGGGGATTACATAAGCTCTGCTCCAGAATGATGAGCTCTCTAGGACCCAGTGCATCTTTTCCCTATTCTCTAGAAACACCTGGTGTCTTGATAACACTCATCAACTATTACTCTGAAGTAACAAGTTAGATGCTCAGATCCTAAACTAGGATTCTACATTCAGGAAGAAATGTAAGCCTTTGTCTAAAACTCTAAATATTACCCTGTGATCTCAGGTCAGATCGGCAGCCTGCAAGCCACACAGATGACCCACGAGGCGGCCATCCGTGACCTGGAGTCGGAGAAGTCGCGTCTGAAGGACAAGGTGTTGCGCCTGGAGGAGGAAAGAGGATCCCTGCAGAATAAAAGCCAGGCTATGGACGAGAGGCAAAGGCAGCAGATTCTCACCTTAGAAAAGGTACTGAGCAAACAATATGGTATTATTCACTCATGCTAATCAGAATGCACCTACTTAGCTAGAGATTATTATTATCGTGCCTTGCGTATGTATTCACCCACTTTTGAACATCTCGGATGAATGAAAACAACTGCGAGTAGGGGACAGGGGTCAGGAAACGCAGCGCTGTTGAGCTTTTTTCTCATTAATAATTGAATTTTTTTTTACAGTCCTCGGTTTCATTTTTATGTGTTTTTACATGGCTGAAAAATTTCACTCGTATCTTTTAAAGAGTCAAATATTGTGATTGTAGTATCGGATGTGCATCCTTATAACTAAGACCTATGTTATTAACTAATTAGCTACTATTGCAATGCAATAAAATTCACCCCTATTACGATGCAGTGCGATCTGCAATTCAATATGGAACAGATAGGAACGACAGACTGGTGTAAGGTGGATGTTTGATGCGATCAAGGATCGACTCTGAGACCTTTCCTGTTTGCAGTGGTGATGGACAGGTTGACGGTCAGACAGTAGTCTTCTTGGACTATGATGTTTTCGGATTATATTGTGATTTGTGGTGAGAGTAGTGAGCAGGTTGAGAAGAGCCTGGAGAGGTGGAGGTAAACGCTGGAGAGAAGGGAAATGTAAGTCAGTAGGAGTAAGACAGAGTGCATGTGTGTGAATGAGAGGGAGGGCAGTGGAGTGGTCTGGTTGTAGGGAGAAGAGGTGGTGAAGGTGGAGGGGTTTAGGTACCTGGATAGGCCCTTGAGCAAGGCCCTTAACCCTCAACTGCTCAGTTGTATAAATAAATGTTACTTGGCCCGCTGCCACATACATATACTGCATACTTTATAGGTTCTACATTACGGATAGTGTAAATTGCTCTGTTTTGCTGAATTATGTTAAAATATTAACAAATTGCAGTATACTACATCATTGTGATCAGCATTCTTTACGATTTTTTTCAAGTTATGATTCAAATGCATCTTCATTGTAAGTAGATAGATAGATAGATAGATAGATAGATAGATAGATAGATAGATAGATAGATAGATAGATCAGTAGACAGACAGACAGACAGACAGACAGACAGACAGACAAAAAAAAACGACTTATACAGCGGGAAAGTCATTCACCTCAGGTCACTAGGATTCTAGTTTGTTGTTTTTTTTTGTTTTGTTTTTTGAGTTGTGCAAAGATGTAAAGGTTATTCATACCCCCGGTGGCATACCCCTGGGGTCAGAGTGTAGGGTCAGCCATGATACAGTACGCCTGGAGCACAGAGGGTTAAAGGCCTTGCTCAGGGGCCCCAAGAGTGGAAGCTTGGCGATACCGGGGATTGAACCCCTGAACTAAACCTGAATTTTTCTGGAAATATTGATTGCATTGGAAAGGCTGTGTACAAGTGATATTTGTACTTTTTTTCATTTTTGAATTTCTTTTTTGTTCATATAGTAAGTGAACTGAGCTGCAGAAATCTGAACTATGTTGTGGTTTAATCACGTTTTAACACGTTTATATAGTATTCACTTGTTCTCGTCTTCTTGACGATCAACACATATCATTATTGGTCTGAGACACTGTGTGTGTGTGTGTGTGTGTGTGTGTGTGTGTGTGTGTACATAAATCACTGACCTGCAGAGACCTGCGTTACTTGCTGAACTGAAAAATCCCTTCCGCTGCAGCACTCATTCCAACACTATCCACTCAGGTGCAGTTATTTTCAAACCCTCCAGACCACAAAGCAAAGAGTTTTTTTATTATTATTCATTATTAAAAGGGACCACCAGATTTTCCGTGCAGAAACGAGGCGTTCTTTAATTAATAATACTTTGGTAAATGCCATACACAGGCACGTTTCAGGATCCGATTTTTTGGTACTTTTTGAATTAACGGGAAGGAGACTTAAAAAAAAAAATGTATTCAAAGTTGAAATATTTAAATGTGAATTACAGCCTGGAGAAAAGGGCAAAGCAGATGTAGACAGTATCGACATCATACAATGCAATTCCAGGCAAATGTCAGAGTCGGATTTTATTCATCTCCGCGGACTGCGTGAGTACGGCATGGTAACCTCGACGACACGTTCTAGGAATTCGACATCTGAGCAATAATTCGTTCTGTGAGGCACTGAAAGGATTCGTTTGGAAACTTCCTGATGCTCTTTATTTCTCCATTTATTTCTCCATTTATTAAATAAGGCTCTTGGTTACAGATCGGAATGACGGGGGTTCAAGCCCCAGGATTGTCAAGCTTTCACTGATGGGCCCTTGACCAAGACCCTTAACCCTTAGTGCTCAGGGGGTGCTGTATAAGTGATCCAAGCTTCCTAACATCACTTGGATATACAAAGGAAGAATTTCTATTTGCTGTAATGGTAAACAGTATTCTTGACCCATTAAATATGCTAAGAAGCCACGGGAAAAGGTTTTACAAATCATTCTGCATCATTTCTATATACCGTATTTCTGGACTATAAGCCGCTACTTTTTCCCCACGTTTTGAACCCCGCGGCTAAAACAACGAAGCGCCTAATTTACGCCTGAGCGACGTAACATTAGACCAATGAAATTTCCGAACGGAAACAGAAAAACACACTTAACCTGTGTTCTGAGCTGCACGGCATCGGGAGAAAAAACTTCCACCGGTGGTGATTTTTAAACGCACGACGATGCCAAAAGAAAAACTCCAGAGAGAAATTGTTGTGAAAGGAAGGAGGAAGACAGTAAACGATGACTTTCTTGGTAGGCTACTGTTTAGATACAAGCCGTTGTAGCGCGTTGAGTCTGGGTGAAGGGAGAGCTCGCTAACTCCAATTACAACAGAAATCATATAAGCACAGACAGGTTTCCAAAACTCTTGCTTTTTTATTTTTCTTGGCAACAGCGTTACGAGTTAGTCAAAGAAACTTAGAAATATGCATCAGAAAATAATAAGGACATATTCCTCGGTCTTGCACACACGCAGTAATAGCGGAAAAATGCAGCAGCAGGCTATTCCCAAAATGCCACTCTGCTCTTAAAGGAGCCACAACATATTTCACCCGTTACACCGTGTAATAGTCACTGTCTTTCATTAAAGCCTGTGTAAAGTTCATTAGTTTTAGTATAGACACTTATTTATGTTTAAATGATAAAAATCTTTGTCAAAATCAGTGCGGCTTATATATGGGTGCGCTTTATAGTCCGGAAATTACGGTAATTATAACTCTATATATTTGTAAATTCACCCTAAACTATCCTCTATATATCTGCATATCTTCTGTAAATACACCGTGTATAACCTTAGTTCAGTCGTAGATACTGTACAATGTGCTTACAACACTAACTTCATACTGCATCTATAGTATTACAATATGACTTTATGCTCTGCGTGCTGAATTGGTCTTCCTTTAGTCTAGACATTTTACCGATTAAAAACATTTGACACATCATGAAATGAAAAACACAACAAAGGACCCCCGGAACTGTTGAGCAGCTAGAATCCTGTGTTTATTTCTATAGTGCTTTTCACAATTGACATTGTTTTAAAGCAGCTTTACAGAATGTAAGAATTAAGGTGAATGAAGCCTTGGGTGACTATGGTGAGGAAAAACTCCTTTAGATGTTATGAGGAAGAAACCTTGAGAGGAACCAGACTCAAAAAAGGAACCCATCCTCATATCAGACACATACGGGACACCATTCCTCTCCCAAAAAGTCAAAAACTGGTCTCCACAGTTTGTAGATGTATTACAGACAGCAGACGTGATGCTACACAGCCGTAAACACGGCCCTGTCACAACTTTTTTTGAGACCTGTTGCCGCCATCAAAATCAAAATGAGATTATTTCTTTCCTTAAAATTGTACATATTCTCAGATTTAACATATTTTTTGTTTTGTTTTATTGTGAATAGAATGTGGATTTATGAGATTTACTGCAGTCTGTGTTTATTAAAATTTCCAAAATTTCTTGTGTAAATGAAGGCATGAGCTTGTGATTCGCGCTCCAATATTTTCCCAGACGTTCCCTTCCTTATTCTCTTGCCCTAATAGAGTCTCTTGTTGTTGGTGGGCTTTTTTCATCTTTCGGCTTGAAGGATTCAATGCGGGACGTGTCAGAAGAGATCCGAGGCCTTTCGGCATTCAAAACACGGCAGGATAACAAGATTTTATCACTACTTGTTCATCAAGGACGCTGAAAATAACATTCTGCATCTGAGCCCGAGTGCCCCATGGCGATGCACTTCCACTTCTTGTCATTTTCCATGTGTGTTCTTAAACAAACAAAAGCTTATGTAAGCCTGTTAGGACCATGTGAGCTTCTCTTGAAGCTTGTAGTTCTCTAATGCTGCTGGAAAAAAGAAATCTGATTTCGTCAGGAGGTACTGGGATTATATTATGGGATATAAAAGGGGAAAAAAAGATTTGATTGGTTAATTGTGTTCTTAGCATTTTTTAACCTCTGATCCATGGGGACTTGAGACATGGACACATTAGATGTTCTAAAATACTTCATTTTAAAGTATGCAATTTTGATGGAAGATGTTGATGGAACCTTTATGGTAAGTGGAAGAGTCTCCACTGTCAGTGACTTCTAACACACACTTTCTGGGACGAAGGCGGCGAGGAAACGAATGCTATAGCCAACAGAACAGTAGTTGGAGATGGTTCCACATCAACAGTCTGAAGATCCATGCAACTGAAAAACTTTGAGGAATTTGTACTGTAGTTCATGTCAACAGTCTATAATGATTCACTACACACCTTTACGATGATGGAACTGTATTGACTAGACATTGGGTGATGAGGATGAGGATGGGTTGCCTTTTGAGTCTGGTTCCTCTCATGGTTTCTTCCTCGTGCCATCTCAGGGAGTTTTTCCTTTCCTTGTTTTTTTATCTCTGTAATGCTCTTTGAGAAAATGTCCATTGTTAAAAGCGCTATACAAATAAAAACGAATCGAATTGAATTTCTTCGCGGTTGTTTTCGTCTTCAACAGCACAACTTGCACACACTACTTGCGCACACACCAGCACTACTTGTACGTTCTCCTCCTCACACAGTATGCCTCTTGGAAATTCGTGTCATTTTTGACGTGAGATTAACCCTCACACATATCCGGTCTGTTTTTCGTCTTGTAGAGTCTGTGATGTTTTTTCTTCTGCACTCTCCATAGAATCTTCGGGAGGAGAAGCAAGCTTACGAGAAGGAGCTTACCAACCTGCGGAACAGATACGAGGAGGAAACCTCTCATTTCAGAGAGACGCAGAGCCGCGCTCTAGAGGAGCTTTCCAGAAAACACCGGGCCGCCCTGGACAACACCCAGAGCTCGGCTGAGAAAGAGAAGAACAGACTGTTGGCCGTGAGTGCCCTTTCTACACTCATATACACACACACACACACACACACACACACACACACACACACACACACACACACACACTGAGAAAAAGAGAAAGATAGTAATGAAATCCTATGTAGCTGCTGACATTGAATGAACATTGTGAAGGACACACAAACATCTGCTAACCATCTGGCAAACAAATGCTTAAGATGTCTTTAGATACTGCGGAATTCATTTTCCAAACCTGTGGAGATCCGACATGCACAAAGCCAGCTCCATGAAGAGTTGGTTGGAGTGGAAGGTCTCCTGCTATAGATCTCCTATTCTATTGATCACCTTTGAGATGAATGTGAACCCTGACTGGTCCCCAGGCCTCCTCACCTCAACTCCCATCATTACCTGACTATACTAAGACCCTTGTAGCTGAATAGAACTCACAAATCTCCTCAAAATCTCGTGGAACCTCTTCCCAGACGAGTTGAGGTTATTATAACAGCAAAAGAGGACTAAGTGCAGAATGTTCAAAAAGGAGAACATCTTAAACATCATGTTAAGAATCTGTGGTTTGAGCTCCACAAGCTCTAAGGCAGTTTTACTCAATAAGCAAGCGACTGCCAGGACACTATCTAAAAAAGAAAAAAAAAAACAATCGATAGAAATAAGGGTCCATGAGTCTGGAGGATGTGAGAACGAGACAATGAATTGCCTGTGTATGTGTTCCTGATGTCAAAACACCAACCTCGACCTAACAAGGTCCAATAATAGAACACCGAATGTGAGACGACAAAAATATTAGAGCGTGGGACTACACACCACAGTCTACTCTAGCTTCTCTCCTCTTTCTCTCTCTATCTCTCTTTCCTTTACAAACAGCGTGACAGGTTGATTGTGTTCATGCTGATGGTTTGCTACCTGGCAGTCGCTTGTTTATTGAATAAAACTTCCTCAGAGTGTTTGGATCTCAACCAACAGGTTTTTAACATGATACACCGCATGGACAAATGTTTGTGGACACCTGAGCATAAGATTCGTATGTGCTCCATTTTCTACATCCCATTCCACATTAGCTATTATAATAATTCCACTCTTCTGGAGAGATGTTTCACAAGATTTTGTGGAGATTTGTGTGAGGTTCCTTTAGCCACAATTGTGTTAGTAAAGCTAGGTACTGATGTAGGTGAGGTGAGGAGGCCTGGGGTCAGAACAATCCATGCCAAGGTGCTCAATAGGGTTCTATGGCAGGAGATCTTCCACTCCAACCCATATAAAGCATATATTTATAGAGCCGGCTTTGTGCACAGGGGCATTGACATGCTGGAACAGGTTTGGGTCTTCTAGTTCAAGTGAAGAGAAAAATTAAGTCAATTCTCAACATCCAAAGACACTTTATTGAATTGTGTGCCTCCAAATTTGTGGTGGCAGTTTGGAGAGGAATCACATATGGCTGGATAACAAAAAGTCAGGTGTCCCAATACTTTTGTCCATCAAATGTATTTTTTTTTTTTTTTTTNCAAATTTTTTTTTTTTTTTTTTTTTTGAGTTTCAGATCAGAATAAATCTCATAAATTACTTATTCAACTTTGATATTACTGTGCTCAATTGTATTCAATTTAGCATAGTTAAATACTGTAATGTGAATGGTCACAAGGTGTACATTTTATGTGTGTGTGTGTATATATATATATATATATATACTGTATAGTGTGTGTGTGTGTTATTTACTATATAAGTGTTGCAGGAGTGCCATTTCTTTTTTCTTTAAGTCTCTGGTATGGGGCTCAAAAACAGTCCCTGTGCTTTCCTTCCCTTTTTTCAGCATCCTATCTATCTATCTATCTATCTATCTATCTATCTATCTATCTATCTATCTATCTATCTATCTATCTATCTATCTGTCTGTCTGTCTGTCTGTCTGTCTGTCTGTCTGTCTGTCTGTCTGTCTGTCTGTCATGCACTATGCAGTTTCTTTCATTTCGAAAGGGGCCTGTATAACTGACAATATAATTTTGATACAGTATTTGGTCTAAAGGTTGTATCATGATGATGATTGATTCATTGCCAGTTTCTTGCCCTGCTTGTACATTTTGGATGCCTGCACCTACTTAGTGGCACGGATCCCAGCTGGTGCATTCCTAAACAACCCCGACTGGCACTTTAGTGTGTCCTCCAAACGCGTTTCTGCTAGTGCAAGTCTGTTCCGTATACCTGAATCCAGCTGCTCAAGCTCCAGGAAACCTCTAAGAAGTAGCATATCCGTTCCTGAACCCACGCTTCATTAGAAATTTCGAGCTCTTCTTCCTGCCCTAACTGAGATGTCCTCTTTATGTTGACACACACCTTTACATTCCTTCAGCACTTCGCCTTGACACGCCGCATCCGTTTTCCCCTGTCGTCTGCAGAGATGAGCCCAGAAGCTACAAAACGCAACACGACTGGCTTGTCTGTTGTGATATATTTCGACTGAAGCATATGAAATGTAAGCCCACAAAGCCATGCATGATCATCTCCAGCCAACACACAATCTGTCCTCTATCTCTGTCGGCTGTGTTCCTGCCAACAAACAGCCGCCCATCACACTCCGAAACCTCCACATACTGTTTCATCCATTAGCCACTTAATATCACACGGACGCTGAGAGAACGCGGCGAGCGAGAGGAATTAAATGAGCCGGTTTACCGCAATCCCAAATAACACAGTGGGGATTTTGTGAGTGCGCTGGGAGAAATCGTGCACGCAGATCGTAGGCGAGTCGAACAATGGTGCGATTTGCGTCACATGCGAATATAACCATGTTTGCGTTTAACTCAAATCCCATCTCTCATGGATTAGCGTATAAATTTAAATTGAAGTCAGTGAGGGGGAAAAAAAAGTAAAAGGTTTGCATTGTGTGTTTGGGAATTGTGTGAATGGGAAATCTTTTCACTCTATTTTATCATTGTGATTATTAATACCTAGTACATGGTAGGGTTTTGTTCTCAACTGACTGAAATGGGCTTTTACAATCCTAAAAAAAATAATACTTCCGTCTTATTCATTTCACTATTTTGTACTTGAGTTACTTTTCTGTCACATTTTTTAAATATTCATATATACAGTGGAACCCAGTTATCTCAAACTCGGTTACCTCGACAACCCTATTAAGTCGACGTTTTTGAAGTGGAACCGCCAAATTCTTGCTTTTTTTAAGCATTTTTTATCATTTATGTTGAAAAATTTGCCATTTACCATCGGTTATCTCAGTGCAGCCGCAGAAGAACTCGACGGACAAATCGAGTCTTACAGCTGCTACAGGTGTTGTATTGTATACTGGTGAATCTCTGCTGTTAGTTAGTGCTAGTGTTCGTAGTGTTAGCAGGGGCGCGGTAAGGCTTTGGGAAGATAAGAGCAGCCGTTGAGAGAGTGCCGATGGGAAGACACGTACAGGGATACGCATGCGTTAACAACAACCGCCATGAACCAACTTATACCAACAATAACAGAGAGTCAGAGTGTGGAAGTTTAAATAGGAGCTGGTGATGATGATAAACGAGCACCATATGTGCGCGATTGAAGCAGAGCTTCAGAGAAAGCGGCCGAGAAAGCACCTGACATGCCTTCATCAAACAAATCACAGCACCGCTGTTGTGTAAAAAAAACCTCCAAAAACACGTGCATGCACATTCTCACTTATTAACGCACATCATGTACATAAAGAAATTTTAAGCACGTTATTATACTGCCGCCATTTTGATTTTCGTTTATCTCGATCATCGGTTACCTCGATGCTTTTTGGCGACCCCCTAGGACATCTACATAACCAGGTTCCACTGTAGTTTTATATATCTAACCGTCTAAATATGCATAATTAAAGCAGACTAGAAGTTATCTTGCAGAAATTATCTTTCTGTGCGGTAGTGCAGTAGGGTAATTACACTTTTTAATATTTCTCGAATTAAGAAAACATATGAATTTGGAAAAGAATAAAATATCTTGAAATTTGCATTAAAAACATATTCCAAGCAGTCGATTTATTGTAATCGACTTAAAACTAGCTTGTTAATAAAATGTTTTTAATAAAACAATTTTATTTGTGTGAAAAGATAGGTATGGTTTTGGGAGACACATGCATGTTGGCTTTGTTTCTATGCAACAAACTCTGCAATGTAATGGTATTTCCTTTGACCAAAAAAATATATAAATATCCAGATGTTACAATTTATTTCCATTGAAAAATCCCCCCATCAGCTTGTTGTATGGCGAAGTCGGATCCAATGAAAAGACGGAATATGGATAATCATTTGTCCTCCTCACATGTCGCTAATGTGGCTCGTTCTTGTTGATTTCTTCTCTACAACATCTGAAGGATTCGAGTTACGATAAGGTCATCGGAACGCATTTCTATCATAAGACAGGGAATTACCTGAAATTGCTTCCAGGTTGCTTTGTGTGATTTACAACTAAACTGCTAACAGACGTCTCAGCTGATTAACTATTTTGGGGGAATTTAAATGTTCAGCTAAACTTAACCATAACGATAACATTTTAGCATGTGCTAAATCAGATGTATCAGATTAGCAGGATTTTGCACCATGGATAAAAATTGCTATATATAAATTGATATATATATATATTGGATTTTGCAATAAATGGCAACCTTTGTCAATGAGGAAAAAGAAATGTAATTAAAAATTATAAAATCTATTTATAGTTATCTTTTTCTTCCCCAAAGCCCAGTCAGTCTCGGGTGTTGTGCTCTTTGCCTCTTCAACGTCAACACGTCTTCTTGCAGTCCCCGAGGCAGGTCTTTATAAAGGCATGGCTGATCTACTCTGACGCCGCACCTGGGTATCCTGCAGCCCTTTTTGCCTTGTGTGCTGCAACTTATCCTGAGGGACAGAGCCAGAAGACAGGACGCCTGAGCAGCCGCAGCACTAAAGCGGCGAATCACATTAGCGCGATATCTGCTTTGGGCTTATCAGCCGCGGCTCTCAGAAATGGAAATGGCGAGAGAGTGGAACTGAAGGCTGGATGAATAATGAAGGAGAAGGGATTGCTTTTGGAAGCCGGGCGCCGAGTCAGACAGAGACAACACAATGACGATAGCTATTTTCAGACCAGACCTGGTATTTCTCCTCTTCTTCATCTTCGTTACACCCCCCCCACCCACCCCAAAATCCCAAACTTTGACGGCTTGTCAGCTCCGTCCCAAGCTTGGAGGCAGTCTTCGAAACCAAGGGAGAACACTCCGAGGATTTTCTTTACAGAGCTGTATCCAAACAACTCACAAATATATTCAGGCACTGTGTGGGGAAGCTTCCAGAAATAGACTGGGAAAGGAAACGGTTCAAACATCGATCCCATATCGTGAATAGAGTTTATGCCTATGTTGAGGACAATTAATTATTTATTATATTTATATACACGATATGGACAAGATTATTGGGACACTTGCCTTTTCCAGCCATATGTGTACATCATCTCCTTGTGGGAAGTGGCAGCTTAGTGGTCAAGGCATTGGACTTTGGATCTGAAGGTCACGTATACAAATCGTATCCACCCCAAGCGGCCTCTCTTGGGCCCCTGTGCAAGGCCCTTATCCCTATAATTGCTCAGTTGTATAATTGAGATCTTTTGACTGCATGGAAGATCCCCCTGCTATAGAGCTCTGGAACACCTTCAAACTCCAGGCCTCCTCATTTGAACTCACAACCTTCAGATCCAAAATTCAATTCCTTAACCACTAAGCTACCACCTATATCAGTGCCTCGATTTACTAACACCCTTGTGGCTGAATGGACCTCCATAAAATCTACTGGAACATCTTCCCAGAAGATTGGAGGTTATTATAACGTTATAGTTGGTTACAGAAATTTGAACCTTGGTGCATGTTTGCGGGTTTTGTGCACAATATGGAAGTAAATTGATAAAATAGTATTGTAATTTACCTTTATCAAATAATTGATTCGATACTTTTAAATGAAAGTTAATGTAGGTTCATTTAAAGGATTTTAAAGGGAATAAATCATATATCAAATTATCAAATGTATATTTAGATAACTGACATTAATGGTTCCATTATCCACCATCGTTTTGCCACAAAGGCTTCTGGGAGGTTCAATGCGCTCAAGTGACCTGTTCATTTCGCTTTACCTCAGTGCTTTTGTGTTTTTGAGTATTGAGATTGAACTTTGGCGGTGGACGATGACAAGGACCCAGAAGGCTCGATGAGAAACGCCGCATGGTGTAGAGCAGATACCTTCGGGGGAACTGAAACATTGTTCGCATTTGATTTCTGTGGTATATTCTGTGGTGCACTGAAAGCCTGGTCTTGTGCTTTGATGTCATCACACTGCAAAGATAGATGTAGTGCTATTAATTATGCATGGGGTCATATTTGCATATTTCACTGCTTAGAAGTTTGGGATGGCAAATTATTCGCGGTTGCCAGATGTGGACGAGTGTAGCTGTGCACACTCTCCGTTATTTAGCAGTATTACTCAGACCTGCTCTCTCCTGTGCTCTCTCTCTTTCTCTCAATGGCTTTCTCTCTCTTTCTCTCACTGGCTTTCTCTCTCTCTCTCTCTCTCTCTCTCTCTCTCTCTCTCTCTCTCTCTCTCTCTCTCTCTCTCTCTATCTCTCTATCTCTCTCTCTCTCTAAAAGACTATCACTCTTTCTCTCAATGTCTTTCTTCTTCTCAGTGTCTATCCCTCTTTAAATGTCTCTCTCTTCCTCTCAGATGTTTCTCTCAGTGTCTTTATCTCGGTTTCTTTCTCTGTCTTTGTGTGTCTTTCTTTCGCTCTAAAAGGATTCTCTCTCTTGATGTCTTTTTATTTCTCTCTCAATGTCTTTCTTTCAATCCCAGTCTTTCTCTCAGTGTCTTTCTCAGTGCCTCTCTCTCTCTCTCTCTCTCTCTCTCTCTCTCTCTCTCTCTCTCTCTCTCTCTCTCTAAGTCTATCACTCTTTCTCTCAATGTCTTTCTCTTTCTCAGTGTCTATCACTCTCTCTCTCTCTCTCTCTCTATCACTCTTTCTCTCAATGTCTTTCTCTTTTTCAGTGTCTATCACTCTCTCTCTCTCTCTCACACTCTTTCTTTCAATGTCTTTCTCTTTCTCAGAGTCTATCACTCTCTAAATGTCTCTCTCTTTCTCTCCTATTTTTCCCTTAATGTTCTTCTCTCAGTTTCTTTCTCCGTCTCTGTGTGTCTTTCTTTCTGTCTAAAATAATTAGTGTCTTTCTCAGTGCCTCTCTCTCTCTCTCTCTCTCTCTCTCTCTCTCTCTGTCTTTCATTCAATATCTTGTTTTCTCTCTTAATGTCTATCTCTCTCTTGATCTCTCTTTTTTCTCTCAATGTCTTTCCCTTTCTCTTTCTCTCTCAATTGCTTTCTTTCTCTCAATGTCTTTCACTTTCTCCTTATATCTTTCTCGCAGTGTCTTTCTCTCAGTGTCTTTCTCTCTCTCTCTCTCTCTCTCTCTCTCTCTCTCTCTCAATACTCTTAGTATCTTTCTCGCAATATCTTTCTCCCACTCAGTACTTGTACGTGCTACACGTGAAAAGCGACGGCTTAACGCAGCAGTGCGTTTCATTACGCAGCACAATATATGATTGAACGTTCCTGCATCGACAGCAAAATGCAAATCTGATCTACTATATGATTGTAATCGGGAATTACGACGGGTTTCTGTACACAGATCAACATTTACTATACGTGTTTGGGGTTTACATCGAATTCCTGAGGCCATAATTGAGTCTCGGATTTTAAAACACCAGACGGTACGCCGTGAAACTACGTTCAGTTTTATTCTTTTAAAATCAGACTTGTTGATGGCGGTGACATTTACACCTTCACCCGGCTACAAAAATATCCGTGTGAGTAACACGTAATTACTCTCCCACGCGGCGATTTCACAGAACGCAGAATATTGCACTGAAAGGTGCTTCACCTTCTCCTCAAATGAATTACAGGAATATAAAAATGATCTAATATCTAATCACAAAATGCTGTTTCATCCTTTTCCTGATGTTTTATTTTTACGTCCAAAAAAGTATTAATGAATGAATGCACATCGTTTGTCCATTAGTATTAGGACACCTGACTAACAATGGGTACAAATAGCTAGTTTTTCTTTTTCCCCAGCTTTTACACTATATGGCCAAAAGTATTGGAACACCTGACTTTTCAATTTAATTCATCATTTGTATTGCGCTTTTAACAATGAAGGTTGTCTCAAAGCAGCTTTACATGGATAATGTGGTGATAAAGAATGAATAAGATGTTCTTTATAAGTGTAAGTTTGTCCCTGATGAACAAGCCGGTGGCGACTGTGTCGAGAAAAAACTCCCTGAGATGGCATAAGGAAGAAACCTTGAGAGGAACCAGACTTAAGAGGGAACCACATCCGGATCTAAGTGTCACCAAATGTCCATTTATTACAGCTAAATGATGTCCTGAGAACATAGATGTGCCAAGCTTGTAGCATCAAACATATAAAGGCTTGAGGCTGTAATTGGTGTCAAAGGTGCTTTAACACAGTATTGAGCAAAGGCTGTTAATAATTATGTACATGTAATTTGCAAAGACTTCTTTCACTTTGTCTTTATGGGGTATCGTTTGTAGAATTTTGAGGAATCCATTTTGAATAACGCTGTAATATAAAATGTGGAAAAAGTCAATCGCTGTAAATTCTTTTCAGATGCACTGAACCAGTCTTATGCTCAGGTGCTCATGCTCATGTATATAAAATCTACAGGAGGAGGTTTCCTCAGTATTCTCAGCATTCAGTATTGCGCAGAATCGAGAGTGTGTTTCTCATTGCGGTGCTGTATTTCTGTCTTCAGGAGATGGAGCTGCAGTTCGAGAAGGAACGCAGCTCACTGGAGGAGCAGAAGAACCGTCTGAGGGAGCAGCTGAACAGCATGAGAGAGGAGCTCACCATCAAACTCAACCTGGCCAACAGCGAGGTGAGAGCATCTACAGTTTATCCTCGAATCCTTCACTTCTTTACATCGTGAGATACTGCACAGTGTACAGTCTGAAGAGAAACATTGGTGTAGCTTGATATGGTGGTGGACTTAACCAAATAGTGGAGGAACATGTGGAGAAGTATGTAGAGAAATCTCTGAGAAAATTACCTTCGGCCTGCTTTAATAAGCATTAAATTAGCTTATGCTAATATTATTTAGCATTACTTAGCATACATTTCAGCATTATTGATCTCAGTAGTGGTAGTCTAATAGTTATGTAGATATATTTAGTTATGAAATATAATCAAGCTTACATTCTGCAATAAGACCTAAAAAAAACCTATGTGGCAAAAATATAACATTCACTTGTGCGCCAAGCAATACGCGAGCTTTACGCAATAAACTATATATAAGCAAAGTAAGTCAAACTTTAGCAGTATTTATATGAAAAACTAAATATGTGAGGTGTAAAACAGTAGCACTTAAACATCCGAGGTCAGGAAAACATGTGTATGGTATCAGAAATGAGGAGACATTTCATCAATGCGCAAGAAAATCAATTATTTTGGTTTCTTCCATTAGGGGGCGCCACAGCGCATCATCCGTCTCCATACCCCCCTGTCCTCTACATCTGCCTCTTTAACCCCAACTACCTGCATGTCTTCCCTCACCACATCTATTAACCTCCTCCTTGGTCTTCCTCTTTTCCTCCTTCCTGGTGGCTCCATCCTCAGCATTCTCCTACTGATATACCCCATGTCCCTCCTCTGCACATGTCCAAACCATCTCGATCTCCCCTCCCACACCTTGTCTTTAAAACGTCCTACATGGGCTGTCCCTGTAATAAACTTATTTCTAATTCTGTCCATCGTCGTCACTTCCAACCTCAACATGAACAGCAAGAAAATCAATTGATATTTTTAAACTGGGTATGGGAACAGAAAAAAATCGGATACATATGTAACTGAGAGAAGAAGGAGATTAGCGAGACATGCGGATGAGGTGAATGAGACTTCAAAAGTAGAGAAGAAATCTGAGAGAAATATGTATATGTTTGTGGGTTTTTTCGATTTGTACTTGCTAGTGTCAGGTCCCCTGGTGGTCTAGTGGTTAGGATGCGGCGCTCTCACCGCTGCGGCCCGGGTTCGATCCCCGGTCAGGGAACCAACCCCAGCCACTTTTAGTGCCGGCCCCAAGCTCGGATAAATGGGGAGGGTTGCGTTAGGAAGGGCATCCAGCGTAAAAACATGTGCCAAATCAAACATGCAGAGGATCCGCTGTGGGGACCCCTAATGGTAGAAGGTGAAAGAAAGTTTAGTGTCAGCTGACTTGTGCCATTGCTGTTTGGGATGTGTCTCCTAAACGCTCGTAGGACATGCTGAATGAACGCAGTAAAGCTGTTTTGATCCTTTCAAATCAATGACCGGAAGCTTCTTTAATTTCCCGCAAGAAAAATGTTTAAAAGCCACCCTGCAAACGTCTGAGTTAACGACAATTACTACATTGATTACAAAAAAATCCTGTAGCAAAACTTCCCGAACGTAATTTTTTGGATCTTACTCCAGACAGTACTGGATACGTATTCAGTTATTGCTATTGTGTATGAAGTTCTGCTTTTCCGCTCACCACAGTTGAGTGTTTATTTGAGTTTCTATAGGCTTCTTGTTAGCTAAGGGTCCAGTACAGTCCAGTCATCATCCACCATGATCTCTTTTATCAATCTGCAGTTTCAATGTAGGGCAAAGAAAATGCCCTTTTAGAGTAGATCTTCTATCATACAAATTCAAGGGGATGAGGTGTTACTATAGATACATCTATAGGTACTGTAGTAGTATACTATAAATACAACTATAATATCATGAAAATTCATAATTTTTTTCTCCAATCAGATTTGAGAATTTAACAGCGTTGTGGTATTGGCTTTCAGGTTTAGCCCAGCTGAGCCAGATGAACAGTGGTAGCTTAGTGGTTAAGGTGTTCTTTGGACTGGAAGGAAAAGCTCATTACAGCACTACCAAGCTGCCACTGCTGGGTTTTTAAGAAAGACCCTTAATTAACCCTCAAAAAAAAATGACTTTGTTGTTGTAGTGATACAACAAAATGTGTTTTGTTAGCTCTCAGACACCAGAAACATCTAAGAAGTACTCAATATAAAAAAAACAACATTGGAAAAATTGGGAAATGGTATTAGTTAAAGTATTACACAGACATATAAAAAAAAAAATTATAATAATTTAACAGTCCTGTAATGTAATAAAAGTATTGTAAACCTTTAGCATGCTATGGCTTTAAATACATAGTTTTTATTTATTTATTTATTAATATTTTAAAATGGATAAAAGGGGAAAAAAATTTGTATGTGGTAAAATAGTTATGTAAGTGGTTAAACTGGTTTTTTTTTTATCTAGCTCAGTGTTAGTGGTGTGTGTGATGGTGCTCTTATCATTTGACAGAAATATCTCTGCGTGTCATCTTTATTATAATACTCGTCCATGTGTAAAATGTCAGGAAGCATTTGTAATTTATTAGCACTTCGTCCATTTTCTGGATTTTTGGCTCATCTAAGTAGCTGTCTTTTACCTTTACATTTATGCCATTTGGCAGATGCTCTTATCCAGAGTGACTTATACCTGAGCAGTTGAGGTTTAGGGGCCTTGCTCAAGGGCCCATCAGTGGCAGCTTGGTGGGATTTGAACTTGTGACCTTCCGATCCAATGACTTCCTCGTTTGCAGTCGTTAGCAGAAAACCCTTTCATTCTAACGCCATTCTGAAGTAAGGCTCGAATAAACTTTGAATAATCCACTGAAAAACTTGAACGGTTGAGTTTAAGTCGTTCGAGCTCGTCGTTTTCAGCTCCGTTTCTCCAATGCTTTGTGCGGTAGATCTGTAGCTCTCTGGTGGGCGGAACGAGCAGGGCCCATTTCAGAGTGATTAATTTCAGCGGTGTGTGTTTTGCGTCTCTTTACTCTTGCTTTTTAATGGGTTCTTCGCTCTCAGAACTGGCTGCGTGTCACACAAAGTCCCACCAATGCTGCGGGGCAAGGACTCCACTTTGGCACCGACTCTTTATTGCTCTCTGGTTCCTCATTCAACACTATTGTGGCATCGTTCCTCTTTTCTTTTTATTACAAGAGCCTGATAGGAACAGCAGAGCCAGGTGTAGAACATCTGCAAGGCTAATGAAGTTAGTGACACCTTGCCGTTCGAGTGCAAAAGTTTGCATCCGACATCATTCCTCAGAGAGGAAATAAGTATCACTGGTCTACAAAATTATCGACCTCTGAGTAAAATTGTGGTAATTCTTAAATATTTTGATGAGATGAATTGGAAAAAAGGTGATGAAGGTGCTGGATGGGGGAAGGTTTTTTTCAAGATATTTCACAATAAAGATTTATAATACACAGGTGAGTACAGTACAGACCAAAAGTTTGGACACACCATCTCATTCAAAGAGATTTCTATATTTTCATGACTATGAAAATTGTAGATTCACACTGAAGGCATCAAAACTATGAATTAACAGATGTCTTGAAGAAGTTCCCCAAGAGATTTCTATATATTTCTATATCACATTTTACAAAAGATTTAAGCAACGTAATCGCACAATTCTCTTCTAATTTTGAATTAGGGGCGGTGAAAACTCAGTGGTTAAGGCATTAGACTTTGGGTCAGAAGGTCACAGGCTCATATCCCACTGCTGGGCCCTTAAGGAAGGCCCTTAACCCTCCCCTGCTCAGTTTTTGCTAAGTCACTCTGCATAAGGGCGTCTGCCAAACGGCATAAATGTAAATTATTTTGATGCTTTTTTGGCCCTGACGCTGTATCTTGGAAACTGGAGCCAATTAACAATGGGGACTTAATTATCCATTATTGATGACCTAATTCTGGTCAAATTTAGCTACTTCCATTTCTTAGGCTTTCTCCTTGTAGACCAGTGTATTTGGAGGCTTTAGTTTTAGTTTTTTTTATTTGTCTTTAGTAAATACACTATGTCGAATTTAAATGTATTTTGGCTTTTTACTTGAACAAATACATGTACTAAGTACCCACTAATTTCCAATGGAAGAACTCACAATTCTAAACCTAAACTCAAATTGGAAATACTTAAGTACATGTCAGAGCCCAAAATTCTTTACTTTAACTTGAGTGATCTATCTATCTATCTATCTATCTATCTATCTATCTATCTATCTATCTATCTATCTATCTATCTATCTATCTGTCAGGGATTCCCCTGCCACGCCCCCCTCAGTAGCTGTCCGAGATTCCCCTGCCATGCCCCCTTTGGCCGCCGTCAGAGATGCACCCTGCCACGCCCCCCTCGGTAGCGCGCAGGGCGCCTCATTATCCCGTGCCTGCCTAATCACCGACAGCCGTGACTCGTTATGGTTCTGGATACATAAACACACGTTCTCGAGTCACAGGCTGTCGGTCCTTGTATTGTCATGCTGGTGAGACCCGTGGCTGCTCGACCGCCAGCATTCCCCGCTGGTTCCGTTTCCTATGGATTACTCTAAGCCGCTGCCGGTTACTTTCGTTTCGGACTCCAGGTTTCAGTTTGGATGCTCGTCTCGAGCGGATATTCTTTTGTTTGTTTTCTCACCTCGGCAGCAATGAGTGTTTCTTTGTTGAACTGAATTAATAAAGAATGATTGACTTGCTTCCGCTTCCGCGTCCTGTCCGTCAGCCTGACAGAAGGACCGACCAAAACCGAACGCGGAATCGCCCTTCCGCGATTTCAGCCGCGATGAAGTGGCAGCCGAACCCAGCTTGTGATTTTCGCTGGGGATTCCGAGCTGCTGCTCGCGGTTCAAAGCCACAGAAGCCGGAGCATGAAAGCGCGGCCGCGCCACGCCCCTCCGCGAGTGCGAGGGGATTTCCGGCTCGCTTCTCCGGGAAAGGAGAAGAATTGGACGGGTTTCTGAGGAACATCGGCGAGTATGTGGAGGAAAATTTTTCGCAGTTTCCCTCAGAAAGAGCCAAGATCGCCTTCTGCATCTCTCTCCTGTCTGGTGACGCTCTGTCTAAAACCAGCAGGATATGGAGCGCCAATGGGGGCAATTTTGGCTCTATCTATCTATCTATCTATCTATCTATCTATCTATCATGCTCTGAAGCATATTAACCTTAGTCAGATGACTTTTTTAGATCCTGGAGAAGTTTTAAAAAGCCTTAAACATCATTCATGTTTGTATTTGGAGAATTTTCTCCAAAAAAAGGTTCAAACATGTATAGTCATAAAAAGAAGTTTTGGGGACAATGAACTGAGACTGAAATAGGTTTGGGTCATGGATTATGTGGACTGGAGTCTTTTGGGGACATTGAAATAGTTCTGAGATCAGTTTGAGTCCTATATTATGTAGATTTGTGTTTTTTGAGGAAATTATTGTGAGGGAAAAACCCCTGTTTCATACACTCATATAAAACAGTACAGTACTTTAATTTACATTTGTGTGCCACTTAAAATTTTAGAAAGGCTTCATGCGAGGGAGTTTTGATGGTCATGCATATCAATGTATAATCACACGTATGGTGATAGGATCCTTATCATCGTTTTGTTCTTTCTGCTCTCAGTAAATATCTTGTTTCCTAGCATGAGGTCAGGATGACCCATGGCATGACCCAGGATGACCCAGGATGACCCATGTATTTACTGTGTACAGTAAATACATGTTAGGTATTTATTGTGCACAGTAAATACCTAACATGGGTCATCCTGACCTCAACTAAATAAATCAGCCATCTCTGTACGCTTGTGTCTGAACAAATTATTCTCCAATATTAGGCCACAGAAGGAATCTAACATTAGGAGATGATGACCAACCCCCTAATGGGTCTGGATGTGGAAACTAAAAGGAGGAATTTAATAAAAAGACTACAAGAAGTTCATAGTTTACTGACATGAGTCCCGATTTTTGAACATAAACAGAAAGTGTTTAAATATATATTCCTTTATCACAGTTGATTATTGGACAGTTGTAGCTCTTTTTGACAATAAAGAAAGACATCTAATACCTGACAGTGTCTGAGATTTGATCTAAAGGGATGTGCAAACTTTTGCACACAACTACAATGTGGATCTTTAAGAACTCTCTATGTCGCTTTCTCTCCCTCACTTGCTTTTTCTCATGCTTTTTGGTAGGTGAGCCAGCTTCAGGAGATGGTGAAAGAAGGAGAGCAGGGTCTGGACTCAGCTAAGGGACACATTTCGAGTCTTAAGGAGGCTCAGGAGAAGCTTCTGGAGGAGCTGGATGCCACGCGAGCCAGACTAAGAGAGACCACCAATCTCCTCGCAGCACTTCAGGTCTGATCTTTACTCACAACAGCTTCAGAATGCAAATAATATATTATACACATGTCAATGCAATAAATTATACCTCAATACAAAAGTATATAGGAAGGAATATATAGAGCTGTCACAGTATCAGTGTGTGTGCATTGTGGGTAATCTAGGAAACCGTTAAATAGACAATTGCTATGTTGAAATTCTACCTAAATATAAAGTTATAAAGTATATTTTTTTTGGTAGAAACATAAACAAAAATAATTTTGTCTGCTTGTTAAAATTACACATAATTATTAAGATAATTATATATTTAAAATATTTTGAAATTAGTGATAACTGTCCCTGTAATTCTTTTTTTTTTTTTACATTTAAAACACTCTTGTGGTGTTTAGACGGACCGGTTACAGCAGCGAAATCCACACAGGATGTCAGCGTCGGCCCAGGTTCTGGGTGGGGCGTGTTTATAAATTATATATGCAGTCTGGCTGTCAGTCCTGTCTTCATTTTGACATAAATAGTGATTCTGAGGACATTAGTAATGAGATCAGTAGAGAGGGACATGGTGCTCTGATCAATTAGTGATTTCGGGTGGGGAGCAGCGACACGGACACTTCATTGTAGCAAGACTCCAACACTACAAGTGTTAATTCCCCGACCACCAGAACATGCTCTCTCCATGACCTTCTATAGCACTGTGTTGGTGTGTGTGTGTGTGTGTGTGTGTGTGTGTGTGTGTGTGTGTGTGTGTGTGTGTCCTTACAGTTTTTTGGTCGTGACAAATATACTGTCGTTTTGTGGAAAAGATAGATCTCTCGCTCTGTGTGTGTGTGTGTGTGTGTGTGTGTGTGTGTGTGTGTGTGTGTGTGTGTGTGCTTACAGTTTTTTGGTATTGACAAATATACTGTAGTTTTGTAGAAAGATGGATCTGTGTGCGTGTCTGTGTGTGTGTCAGTGTGTGTGTGTGTGTGTGTGTGTGTGTGTGTGTGTTCTTACAGTTTTGTGGTTGTGTGTGTGTGTGTGTGTGTGTGTGTGTGTGTGTGTGTGTCCTTACAGTTTTTTGGTCCTGACAAATATACTGTAGTTTTGTAGAAAGATGGATCTGTGTGTGTGTGTGTGTGTGTGTGTGTGTGTGTGTGTGTGTGTGTGTGTGTAGGAAGATGTTGGAGCAACTCAGACTAAGAGAATACATTACAGAGTGTCTGCTGATTGAGATGTTCTCAGAGTGTGGGTGATCGGGTTGTGTGTGTGTGTGTGTGTGTGTGTGTGTGTGTGTGTGTGTGTGTGTGTGTGTGTGTGTGTGCTTACAGTTTTCTGGTCCTGACAAATATATTTTTTGTAGAAAAGATGAATCTGTGTATCTGAGTATCTGAGTCTGAGTGTGTGTGTGTGTGTGTGTGTGTGTGTGTGTGTGTGTGTGTGTGTGTGTGTGTGTTTCTTTGTCTGTCTGTGTGTCTGTTTTTCCATGTGTCTTGAGTATTCATGTGCCTGAAGATTTAATTATCTTGTTTTTCTGTGTGTTATATGTTTGTGTGTCTGTCTATCTGTCTGCCTGTTTGTGTGTGTGTGTGTATCTGAGTATCTGAGTGTGAGTGTGAGTGTGTCTGTGTGTCTGTGTGTGTGTGTGTGTGTGTGTGTTCTGTTTTAATTGATGATTGTGAACAGGGTTTATTAAGTAGAGCAGCTGCATGTTGTTCGTCTCCTCACTGCTCCCTCACTCTGTACTGCTCTTGACAGGGAGAGATGGAAACTCAGAAGCAACAACACGATGCCAAACTCATCTCCACTAAAGAGGACGAGAAGCTCAAAATGGACAAAATGGCCTTGGAGCTGGAACTGAAATGGACCGAAACACTCAGGTAGGAGCGTGTGTTTCACAGTAAAGTGCACTGAGATAGCAATTACTTGTAGCAATTACTACAATATTCCACGTAACTGTAGTGAATAATTGCTAAATTTATTATTTATTATATTTATAATTATTTATTTAAATTGTTTTTATTTTTTGGTTACCCGATTAGGGGTCTCCATACTACTGTCTTCTACATCTGCCTCTTTAAAATGAACAATCTGCATGTCTTCCCTCAACACATCTATAAACCTCCTCCTTGAACTTTTTTATCTTTGCCTCCTTCCTGGTGGCTCCATCCTCAGCATTCTCCTACTGATATACCCCATGTCCCTCCTCTGCACATGTCCAAACCATCTCAATCAGGCTTCTCTCACTTTGTCCCCAAAACATCCTACATGCACTGTCCCTTTAATAAACTCGTTTCTAATCCTGTCCATCCTCATCACTCCCAATGAAGATCATCAACATAGCAGGTCTTACAGTCTCACAGTCCTATAAACTTTCTTTTTCACTTTTGCAGATACTCTTCTATCACAATTCACTTCTGCTGTCACTCTTCTCCACCCACTCCACCCTGCTTGCACTCTTTTCTTCACTTCTCTAACACATTCTCCATTTCATTGCACTGTTGACCACAGGTACCTGAACTCCTCCACCTTCTCCACCTCTTCTCCCTGCAACCACACCACTCCACTGCCCTCCCTCTCATTCACACACATGTACTCCTGTCTTACTCCTACTGAATTTCAGTCCTCTTCTCTCCAGCGTGTACCTCCACCTCCTCAGGTGCTCCCTACTTTCATCACAAATTACAATATCATCCGCAAACATCATAGTCCACCGAGACTCTTGTCTGACCTCGTCCAAAATTTGTTCCAGCATGCCAATACTCCTGTGCACGTAGCCATCTTAATGAAGATGTACTGCTATCTCCTGCTATAGAGCTCCAACACTATTGAACACCTTTGAGATGAATGTGAACACTGACTGCCCCAGAACAAATCTCCACAAAATCTAGTGGAACATCTTCCCTGAAGAGTGGAGGTTATTTCAAGAGCAAATTGGTACTACTTGTGGAATCAGAGGAGCGGAAGAACATCACTGAAAGACTGCGAGATATCAGGAGCTCAACCCCATAACATTTTGAAACCATTAAGCAACAGATTTGGCACCTGCGGACTTCGACTTCTTCTCGAAGAAGGAGGTCTAGCTTGCCAATTTTACACCATTGCGGGGATCCAGCAGGAATAGCAGCAGGTGCTTGACCTATTCGGGAGCACTGTATTGCTGTGCAAGGGGATCATTTTGAAGGTGATGGTATAGAAACATAGATAAATCAAGTACTTTCTTTTAAACAGCACTCGTCTGGAAACTTTCACCTGCAATAATAAATTGTTCTGTCAACTGTTCAGTCATAAAGTGTACATTACAATTGTTTAAAAGGAAAAAACTATCACATAAGTAAACTGCCATAAAATGGCAATATGCCTATGGCACCACTCTGGAGTATAACAACAGGGTCATGCATTATTTTTACGTCTAAAATATCAATAGGAAGTAAAGTTATTTTCTCTTCCCTGCTTGTTGGATAAATAAAAAACTAAGTAAAATGCTGCTGAGTGTTCCATTTCCTATCCTCTTGGACCTTTTCCTTTGGGTATCTGTGAACCGCCATACAGACCGAGTTTTACGAGTCAGATTAGAGCGTCCTTTACAGCCGAGCGCGACTCAACTCGTGGCTGAGACGGGACCGTTTATATATTTATAAACCTCGCGGGAAAGCTTGCGGTGCTGTCTTATAGATCGATAATATTCCGGTGGCGAGAGTTTCGAGCGAGACCTCCTGAGGAATAATAATTGAACACGGCGGTTCTACTTTTTGGTTTTATTGCCATGTCATGTTTGAGTCCCGAGTTCCCCTGAAGTAACAGTGGAAGGAATACACTGTTTGGATTGTTTTTGTCAGGATTAATGCTGGAAATTGTTCTCTCACAGCCACTAATGTGGTACAAAGTTATGGAGGAGACTCAAACCTCTAGCAGGGTAAGAAATGTCTTAATAAACTTTGGAATCTGAAGGCACTTAGGAGTCTGCATTGAGGAAACTATTCAAGAACATCACTCTTTTACATTTAAAAAGCTCATGCAGGTTCACCTTGTTGCTTTTTTAAATGATATATCAACCTGAGAGCATACTCATGACCTGTCAGAGATGGTCTGAATGTCCGTGGCAAAATCTTTTTCATATATACGCATTGAGCACCTCATTACCATTAAACTTGGAAACTCCTCAAATTTTCACCCTCCAGAGTTATTATTATTTGAGAAATATCCTTCCTCAATACTACACTTTGGGGTTTGTTCACTCATTCTGATTCCCACTAATGTCAGGGGTTGGACTCTCTGAATTTGTTTAAGTCTTAATTTGCTATTTATTTTTACAGCACTTATCAGACACTTGGTAGCTTGGGGGTGTTGGGATTTAAACTCACAACCTTTTGATGCACAGTCGAATGCCCTAACCAATAAGCTACCATCTCCAGATGCTTTTAAGCATGGAGCTGATCCTGCTCTGCACCCTCGCCCTACCCGAGTCCCGGCTGTATTGGAAATGGCCTTGGTCCTTATTTACATTAGTTCTTTCTTCTCCTTTTTTACTTCTTCCTCAAGAGTAATAACCATGCACACTCTTGAGTCTCATCTGCCTGGGGGATAATGAGGCGGGTGCTCCAAACGATTATTTGGTTCATTGTTGGAATCAAGGTTACTGATCATAATTACACAGCCAATTTAGTCGTTTTTTCAGTGGACTTTTTCATGCCCTGAATTTATTAATTAATTTATTAAAAAGAAATGGTGTCATCCGGTCGGTCTCTCCTGAACCACATGGACAATAAAAGGTGGGATCAGATCCAAAAACTAAGCTATTACCCCTATACAGTGAGGAATCATTAATTGCGAAAATGTAATGGTTTGCGTCCAGTGCGAAATTAACATCTGAAATTTCCCTCCCATTCATTTTCGATGGAAAGTAGCAGAAATAGGTGCAAGGGATTATGGAATACCGAGCATTAGGGGTGACCGTGAATAGTCGAACATTCGACCAGTGGATAGGAGGATCCTGATTCTACTCCCAATCTTACAGTCGAATCTTTGCAGAGATGATATGAAACGAGGATCGTACCATTTCAGGTGACTCAGTGTCTGATTTCACAAAGGTCCTTCCCCCCTGTGATAGTTTCACTTTCCATGATCCATGATTTAACAGTATCTGGTAGATTCTGTAAAGGTATATTCTGTTTTAATTACATTGCGTAAATTTATTTTTGTTTGTTGTAGGTGAATCGATGTTCGCACAGGAAATTTTATACGATTTAATTTGATTTGCCGACATGTGAAATGCAAATCCGGCCTGCAGTGTGGCCTTTCTGCACTTATTTATTAATAATTTTTTCTGTTTATCGATCCTAAATGTTTCTCAATAACTATTTTTTCAATTTTTTTGTGTACATTGATGTTGTGTACATTGTGGTTTCAAAATGTTTTGCGGAATCGTTTTCTGAATGCTTTTACATACATTGGATTACATTTCAACTTAAAAAAAGAAAAAAAGGCATTGTAAGTTGAATCTATCACTTGACCGGAAGTTTTTATAAGAACTATGTTTGCATCAAAAGGTTTCGAGATTAGCTCTGTTTACAGGAAAGTACTTTATTTATCTACGTTTACATACTATCACTTTCAAAAACAGTCCTCTTGCACAGCAATACAGCGCTCCCAGTGTTCCTGCCACCTCTGGAAATGTCCTGGAATTGACATTTACAGTTCATTTGCAGCATTTAACAGCTGCCCTTGTCCAGCACGATGTACACAAGTGCTTTGAGTCTATATCAATGAGAAAATCTACACTAGTATGCTAATGAAAGATTAGAAACTGAAAACAAATTAGCGAACAATTCTGTTAAGAGGTTGCTGTTTTTATTTTTAACAAAGCCAACTTGGAATGTATTAAAGTGTTTCAGAAAGAGGTAGGTCTTCACCCGTCGCTTAAAGATAGCCAGGGACTGCTGTTTGGTCATCTAGGGGAAGTTCATTCCACCACCTTGGTGCCAGAACAGAGAAGAGCCTTGAAGTATATTTACCTCTCATTCTGAGAGAAGATGGTACCAGTCTAGCAGTGCTGGAGGATCTCAGGCAACGCGGTGCAGTGTGAGGTGTGATGGGGTCTCTGAGGTAAGAGCGGGTTGGTCCATTTTTGGCCTTGTAGGCAGGCATCAGTGTTTTCAATCTGATAAGTGCAGCTACCGGAAGCCAGTGGAGGGAGCACAGCAGTGGGGTGGTGTGGGAGAACTTGGACAGGTTGAACACAAGTCGCATAGCTGCATTTTGACTCATTTGCAGCAAACGAACAGCATTCAGAGGTCGACCTGCCAGCAGAAATTTGCAGTAGTCCAGTCTCAAAATGACAAGAGAATGAACAAGCACCTGAGCAGCCTGTGTGGACAGAAATGGTTGAATCCTTCGGATGTTGCAGAGAAGAAATCGTCAAGAACGAGCCACATTAGCAATATGTGAGGAGAAGGACAGTTGATTGTCCATAATTACCTCAAGGTTGCGAGACTTTAGAGAGAGAAAAGGAGGGGACCAAGTACTGAGACTTGTGGGGCACCAGTGGAGAGTCTGCATGGAGGAAATGGGGATCCCCTACATGTTACCTGGTATGAGCTACCTTCAAGGTAGGAAGCAACCCATTTCCTTGCTGCTCCACGGATACCGAGGCTCCTGAGGGTAGACGAGACAGCTTTGTGGTGGAATGCCACTGAAAGGTCAAGGAGGATGAGTACAGATAACTAATCGAGCAGTATGCAGTTTTTCAGTGACAGCCAACAGGGTTGTGTTTGTGGAATGTGCCACTTTGAAACCAGGCTGGTTTGGATCATGGAGGTTGTTCAGTGAGAGTTGACAGTTGGTTAAAAACAGCTGAGGAGAGAAGTGATACTGATCTGTAGTTGTAGCTGTTAAATGGATCCAGAGAAGTCTTTTTAAGATGTGAACGACCCTCTGTCAAAATGGCGACCTTTGCTGGATCTTTATCTTCGGGAAGAGTTAGAAGTCCGCAGGAGCCAAATCTGGCGAGTAACAATTTGGGGTGGGTGCGGAAGTGAGATCATATGAATCGTTTTCAGACAATCATCATGCACAAGTTGACGAATTTTCGACATTGTCGGGGGTTGAGCTCGTTCAAGGTCTTCCTGATCTCTTGTCATCTTCCAGTGTTGTTCTTCCATTGTTGAAGTGACACTCATAACACATCGAACAATTTATTGCAGCATCGCCGTATGTCAAACGTACGTCACACCAAATGACTCTGTGGAAGATTTGCCCAGTTTCACTCAGAAATTTACGTTTGCTCTTTGTTCTAACTTCCATGATGATATCGCAGACGTGGCAACGCAAAGCTTTTATCCTGCATTGCTTATCATTAGAACACGACTGACCTGCTCGGTTTCGGAGCATCAGAACTGCATCCGAGGTTAATGGCTTTGTTTTTCGCTGAGCATCTCTACGAGAATGCGCTCTGATAAGCACCTTCCCCTCCGTCTCGTCGCAGCACATCTACATCCACACAGTCCCAATGAGGTGTCCATGCTCTCATTTAGCTTGCAGTTCTCAGTCAGCTAGCAATTAAGGAAATTAAATGGCCACCACGGCGCACTGGAATCCGACTGGACCTAAAGCGGTATTTTAGGACTGAAACCGGAATTGCTGGTGTACTTCTGTCACACGGCTATTAACCTCTTCTGGGATGTTTATTTCACCTGTAGTCACATGGCAGCATTAAAAAGGTACCCAGGGTGCATCTGCCTCCATTACCAGCCTTTAATGATCAGCTTCATCAGCTTCAGGCTCCACAGACGGAGGATTTTATTATAAATGCAGAGCGAATGTTTTCTCTCATGTCGTGCCTCATGTGTTTGTCTGTCTCTCTGTTTACCGAAGTAATACAGTAGCTCAGATTCACATTGTCACCCTTTTAAATTGGATACGAAGTCAATTGGCGATACATTCAATTGGTGGTTGATAAATAAAATCAAGTGAATCTTGCTTTCATTAAATGTACATTATGAGGATCAATGTATTGGGACATGTGATTTTTCCAAACTGTTGGAGGCGCACAATTTGTGTAAGATGTCCTTGGATGCAGAAGAATAAGATTTTGCCTTCACACATCCAACTCCATGAAGATATGCAGATAGATACTCACATTTGCTGCAAGTTATTTATACGATAATGGCGGTATGTTGAGTTATTTCCAGACTACTGCTATACAGCTGCACACTGACTAGTCTAAAATATATCCAAGTTTCATTTCTATTGTAATGTCCTTCGAGAAGATAAACTGAGATGGTTACTGAAATGTGAGGGGTGTACTAACTTTTGTGAGATACTGTATAGTATGTTTTCCACGATTGCAGTGTGGCTAATCCAATAATGTGCTAATCTACAGCGATTTAGAATTATGTCATTTATACAACTGAGAAGCTGTTTAAAGCACTAAAAGTGGCAGCTTTGTGGTGCTGGGATTTAAACTCAAAGTCTTCTGATCAGAAGCTCAACATCTCATCCACTGAGCTACCACTCATGTTCTGAATAATATCTGTAGTTTATAACAGATGAATTTTTTCAAATCGATCTAAAATCTGCAAAAGAAAAATGTGTAACTGCATGCTAAAGTCTTCGTGTGTGTGTGTGTGTAGGCAGGAGTGTAAAAAGTTGCGTGAGGAGCTGCGAGAGGAACACGAGGAGGACAAGAGGGCAGCACTCACACAGCTTGCTCAAGCCAAAGAGCAGGAGCTGGTCAGCGCACGAGAAAGCTGGCAGAGGAAAGTGGAGGACCTGCTGGAACAGGTGAAGGAGATGAGGCCCACACACACCCACACACACACACACACACACACACAAACACACACACAGCCACTCTCTGATGAAAGGCTCGGTTTCAGGCCACAGTGCACATAGAGATCCGATCGCCAGTACAGTGGTGTGAGAATGATGAAGTCAAATTGTAAAAAGAGTATGATCTGATCAGCCATGCGCAAAGATCTCAGAGTTCAACAGCGAATTTGGAGCTTTTTACAAAGTTCACAACAGCAAGAAATAGATGTAACAGATACAGCACTAAGCGAAATGAGAGACGGGTCGAGCAAAAAGCGTAAATTGGCAAATGTATATGATTGAAGACAATAAATTACTCAGAGAAATGTTTGCTTATGTTGCTAATTGTTGCCTAGAAAGCGGTACTTTTACCACATTTATGTCTGACCCTGAATAGTCAAAGATTTGATAGAAGAAGCCTGATTCGACTACCAATCTTACAGTCGAATCTTTACACAGTTGTTCAAAGATCGTGGCATGTTGGTGATATGGCGATGCTCAAGGTGTAATTTCGGTAAGAACTAATAATCGGGTTTTCTCCCAATTAGTTAATATACAGGCTATTAATATATAGAGATCCGATCGCCAGTACAGTGGTGTGAGAATGATGAAGTCAAATTGTAAAAAGAGTATGATCTGATCAGCCATGCGCAAAGATCTCAGAGTTCAACAGCGAATTTGGAGCTTTTTACAAAGTAAGCACTAAGCGAAATGAGAGACGGGTTGAGCAAAAAGCGTAAATTGGCAAATGTATATGATTGAAGACAATAAATTACTCAGAGAAATGTTTGCTTATGTTGCTGATTGTTGCCTAGAAAGCGGTACTTTTACCACATTTATGTCTGACCCTGAATAGTCAAAGATTTGATAGAAGAAGCCTGATTCGACTACCAATCTTACAGTCGAATCTTTACACAGTTGTTCAAAGATCGTGGCATGTTGGTGATATGGCGATGCTCAAGGTGTAATTTCGGTAAGAACTAATAATCGGGTTTTCTCCCAATTAGTTAATATACAGGCTATTAATATAATGTTGTAAATAAACAATGTCTGTGAGATTCTGTAAAGGTATTACGTTCTGTTTAAATTTAATCCTGTTAATGAATTTTTTCGGCGTATCGATGTTGCGCTGTACTTGGAGCGCACTCGCACCGGCAATTTAGTCGATTTTATTTGATTTGCTGACATGTGAAATGCAAATCCTGTCTGCAGTTTGGCCTTTCTGCACTTATTTATTGTTTTTTTTGTTTTTTGTTAGGTTTATTCATCCAAAATGTTTTTTTATACCATTTCTTTTATATCTTTGTGTGATGTTCTGCTTTTAAAATGTTATGAGGAATCAATTTGCGACTGCACAGTGTCGCCGCGGTCCCGCAGTATCCGAATAGGAAGAGCAGTTGCAGAAAATGAGTGATTACACTTGTGTGCATGACCGATTACACACTGTGTGTCTTGCTTCAGGCAGCTGAAAGTTCAGCTAGTGAACGTTTTTTGTCCGAATCCAACTGATGTCCAAGTCAAATCAAAAAGTAATAGTGATCTTAAGCAGAACGAATCAGAATATTTTATTGATCATCTAGGGAAATTGTTGCGTTGTGTTGCTCACAGTAAAGGGAACTAAAAAATAAGAAAATTATTAAATATACAGATTTAGTTGTATATTAAGTGAAATACAATGAGTAGCTGCAGTGAAACAGATGTCTGATAAGTCAGACTAAAATGATGTAACAATTATTATTATTATTATTTTATTATTATTATTATTATTATTATTATTATTGCACTGAAATTATTGCATATAATTGCCCAAGATATTAATATTATAACAAATATTTGGACACACTGTGTACCTCCAAAAGCTTCATTGTACAGCAATTTAGTTCCTTTTTATTTGTATAGGCACTTTTGACAAAGGACATTGTCTCAAAGCAGCTTTACAGATAAAGCGGTAATAAAAGAATGTATACATACATGTTCCCTTTAAGCCGGTGGCGACTGTGGCAAAGAAAAGCTTCTTAAATTGCAGGAGGAAGTAACCTTGAGAGTAACCAGACCCAAAAGGAAACCCGTCCTCAACTGGGTGGCACCGAATAAATATTCATAAAACATATACCAAACAACAGCCAAGATGGAAGACAGCCAACACCGGAAACAATACACATAGATTAACACTTAAAAAGGAAATGGGAAATATTGCACGTCAGTTCACAGGTACAAAAGCCACATTGTAAATGTTAATGTCAACATTGTAAATGATAAATTCCAGTCAGAATGCAACATTTTAAATGAAGAATTTTAGTCTAAATGCAACGTTGTAAATGATCAATTCTAGTAAAAATGCAACATTTTATATAATAAATTTCAGTCAGAATGCAACATTTAAAAAAATAAATTTCAGTCAGAATGCAACATTTTAAATAATAAATTTCAGTCAGAATGCAACATTTTAAATAATACATTTTAGTCAGAATGCAACATTTTAAATATTACATTTTAGTCAGAATGCAACATTTTATATAATACATTTCAGTCAGAATGCAACATTTTAAATAATACATTTTAGTCAGAATGCAACATTTTAAATAATAAATTTCAGTCAGAATGCAACATTTTAAATAATACATTTTAGTCAGAATGCAACATTTTAAATAATACATTTTAGTCAGAATGCAACATTTTAAATAATACATTTCAGTCAGAATGCAACATTTTAAATAATAAATTTCAGTCAGAATGCAACGTTGTAAATTATATATTCCAGTTAAAATGCAACATTGTAAATAATAACTTCTGGTTACAATGCAACATTGTAAATAATAAATTCCACTCAACATTCACATTTTTGGTATAGTGGACTTGGTCTTGTGTTGACCAGTTTGTTGGTATTTTATTTATTTATTTATTGATTTTTTGTGAGGGTTAGGGTGTAGTCCAGTTTCAGAACTTGTCAGAGTTTGGATGTCAGAATAGCATTCTCATCGCTCTCAGCACCGAGAGGACGTGCTAATGATAGTAGCACTGAGCAGGCTGTTCGGACTTCAGTAAAGGCAGATCCGCCACCTTCTGCCTGCCTGCTCAAGTGATATTAAACTTGTTGAAAGCGAGACTGTCTGCTGTCGATCCATCATTCTCACCTCATCTCTCGGGCAAGACAGTCAACCATATGGCAGCTTACATACACTCACACACTCACTCACACACACAAACATGTTAGAGTGCAATGTGGAGGCACAGATTGTGTGTTTATATGAATTTAACCTCAGTCATGAACTGATCTTTTTATACTTCGGAGATTTTCATGTATTTTTGAATTTAGCACATGGGAGACTGATAGACGTTTGCTATACTCTATGCTATGTCCGGCTCCATCTTCGTGACAGGAAGTGTTTTCTTGCCATTTTTATTAATACCTTTCATATTTTTAGCAAACATTCGAATTGTTTTACTTACAGCCACAGATTCTTTTACGTTTGTTGGACCATGTTCAGGGAGACACAAAACACTGCAGAAATTAAATAAAAAATATATGATTTAAGATACAGAATAGAAACAAGTCAAATGAATTGACAGTGCAGTAAGATACACTTTACATATTTAGGCTTTAGAAAAGAACAGAATGTCTACTTCATGATTTTTTTTTATTGTTTTCTTTTCGTTTGATTAAAATCTGTGATAAGATCTTAAAACCAGAGCGACTAAACAAGAGTATTCCTCTTAAGAAACGTCATCATTAAATATACTGTCAAATGAGACTTTTCAACAAAAAAAAAATTACTTTCAAAATCAAGATGCACACAACAATTATTTATTCAAATGAAGACTGTTTTGTAACACACAGTAGCTACGATGCAAAAAAACCCTTCTCAAAATACTTCAACTTTTGCAACATCAAACATTATGACTACATTTTCCAATGTATTTTGTCATTACTGAACACAGACATTCAACATGAGAAACTGAAATTAAACTACAAAACAACTTAGTAAAAAGCCATAAGTACTTTGCATAAGAAACAGTCCCCTGGTGGTCTAGTGGTTAAGACGCAGCGCTCCCACCGCTGCGACCCGGGTTCGATTCCCGGGTCAGGGGACCATCCCCAGCCACTCTCAGTGCCGGTCCCAAGCCCGGATAAATTGGGGAGGGTTGCGTTAGGAAGGGCATCCAGCGTAAAAACATGTGCCAAATCAAACGTGCGGAGGATCCGCTGTGGCGACCCCTAACGGGAGAAGCCGAAAGAAACTTACTTACTTTGTATAAGAAACAAAATTCCAAAAAATAATAACCATCCTGAATAATGCAGGCTCTAATAATTTGTTATTAGTTTAAACTAGCATTTTGAATAAATAATACTAATGAACAAAAAGCATTGTTACTGAGCAACCTAATAACAATTACAGCTAAAATAAAGTCTTAAAAGTTACAGGGCTTCAAATGATGTCTCTGATGATAATCAAGCTCAATTTACAGGTAAAATAACTAACTTTACTAACTAAAAATAATAAAGATAAAACAATCATCATAATCTTACACAATCTGCTCTTGCATAGTATTTTATATTTTTAAAAAAGGATCGATAAGATTTTATGGCTAGAATGAAGGTTGTAAGTCTTGACTAGATGAGGAGTTTTTGCAGTGAAGAGACGAAAAATCACATCCCCACAATCACTGATTATCTCTGGTTTGAGGCGAAACAGATGCACTAAAGAAGTAAAACAAAAAAAATATATCATCCTCTATGATGTGTACTTTTATTGCTTTTTCTCGCATTCTCTTCATCCCTAGAACAAATTGTCGGTCCTCTGCTATGTTGTTTTAAGGTCAGACTGATTCATTTGCTGTCTCTGTCCGTTTTTCTTTCTCTCTGTTCTCCGTCTCTGTCGGCGGTGCAGATTTCTCTGTTGAAGCAGAGTCTGGAGATGCAGCTGTCACAGTCGCAGCATTCTCTGCAGCAGCTGCAGGCTCAGTTTAATCAGGAGCGAGAGCACCTGGGTCAGCAGCTGCAGGAGCTGGAGTTGGAGCATCAGCGAAGGGAAGAGCGTCTGCGCGAGGCCCACTGCTGCGCCATCCATGACCTGCAGGAGGCACGCCAGCACGATCTCAAGGTCTTTCTCATTTATAATCATATATATGATTAGTCTTATCAGCTACAGGTGCGCTTCATACCATTCTTTTTCCCTTTCGCGGACTGGTGCGCGTCCATGTGCCCACTGCCACATAAATATATATATATATGTACTATATAGTTTTCACCGTACTGAAAGGCAGATTGCTCTGTTTTGCTCAATTATGTACTGTATATTGTTAACAATTGACAGTGTGCTACCCCATACTGATCACCATACTTCAAAGCTCCTGTGTAGACTAGGCCATGACCCGACTTACCATATTTTCAAGTTACAATGGGGTCATCAGAACGCATCTCCATAGTATGTTAGGCACTACCTGTATATACCTGGGATCTTTACCCGCTCATTAATCCGAATCTGTGCTCTCGACCAACTTTTCTGACACTTTGCTCTTTCCATCAGTCAAAACTAGAGGCTATATATATCAGTCCCACCTGTTTATCCCACTCTATTTACCCACCTTTCCCATTTCAACCTAGCCACCCGGTCCATCAATTTGTTCCACTCTATCCTAACCTTCTTCTTCTTCTTCTTCCCTGCCCCGTCTAATTACCTATTGTCCCACCCTTATTCTTTTCCCCTGCTTTGCATGTCAATATTAGTCTTGATTACATTTATTTTGTTCTACAGGATACATGTTTAATGAACTGATGTAGCAATAAGAGATTAGTTCAGTCTACAGAAATTAACTTACTTAGGAAAACATCAGGATCCTCTTCCAAAGGTAAATTGATAACGTCCGTCCCTGAAAGGCCTGACTTGGCCCCCAAACGTAGGCCAGTTCATTTTAAAGCTACTTTTGTTTACCAAGCACCACATCCACATCTGGGAGTTCAGAACACTTTAAATTAAGTTGCGTTATAAATTTGTATGTCTGTACTTTACGCTTTGACTGACTGATCATGACTGATTTATCTCAGAATTATCTCAAATGGTCGATGCTTGACTCTTGGTATGCCTCCAACTCCGTTCTTATCTTCATAGACATTCAAACCCTGCCTGACTTATAGTACAACTGAGTGGTTTACGTTTATGTTATCCATCGAGTGATCATTGTCATTGTCTCTGGGGGGGTACTCATGTATTTCCTTCCCCCCTTGACATTTTTAAGTGAGGTGAGTTCCTTTTTCAGACACTTAACTGAAGCCTGGTGTCATTTTCTTCAAAATGTCATAGCAAATCATGTTGTTACTGTATGACATTCTACTCAGAACTACCTTGATATCTGAAGACCTTGACGCAATGGCGCTTGAATAGCCAGCCCCCGATTGGCCCCACTATAAACGATAAAACAGGCATAGAATGCTACAAGCAAAGAAGATTAACGTTCAACTATAGACTCATTGTGACTAAATTAGACATTGGGGCTTTACATATTTTTTATAGCATAAAGGATAAAATTGCTTTTATGGGTGTCTTTATTAGATCATTTCTTGAACTGTCTTCGATGGGGAAGCATTTTAAATGGATAAATGGATGAGACGGGATGGGCAAAAAAAAAAACTTGCTTCTTTCTTTCTTTCTTTCTTTCTTTCTTTCTTTCTTTTTTTCATGATATTTATTATTTCTTTCTTTCAAGATTTTCTTTCTTTACTTTTGTCCAAACTGCTATAATTATGGATGCATCCTTCATAGATTCATATGAAACACACTGAAGTTTATGTTATGTTTATGTTTATGATACGAATCATGATGTTGATGATGATGGTAAAGATAATGGTAATGAAATGTCATTTACATCAAACTCTTTTATAATACAGGTAGTCCCTTACTTACAATAAAGTTGCATAACAATGACACCATAATAACTTGAAAATATGAGACATGGCCTAGCAAAGAGCAATGTTCAGTACTGTATTGTATAAACTATATACTATATATTTATATGGAGTTTAGGACAGAGCATATTCTGCTACGTTTTTCTGCTGTGTTAAATGTAAAATATTTTTGCAAATATTATATTCATCATCCTCATAATCATCAAGTTGAATCATCGACTTAGGGATGGTCCTTTGTTTTAATTTCCTATGCACTGGACTGGAAAGAGTTTTGACTAGCCCATAACTGTTTTCTTGCTTTCTCTATACATTACACAGGGCCATTTCTAGATCTATTGATACCCTAGGCGAGATTCTGATTGTCAAACCCCCCAAAGGCACAATAGCTCCCCTCAGCTGGTTGCTCCCTAGCCGACCACCTAATTGACCAGCTAGTTTACCTATGCCTAGAAACATTGCTGACTAAGGAAGTGCTGCTCTGGTTCTTGTTTTTCTCCTCCATGTTTAATGGAAACAGAAGAGCTCCTAGAACAGAACCCTGAGGGGCACCTGAAGTAAGAAGTGCTTTACCAAACTTTTTGGACGTGGTCAGACTGCAATTTGCTTATTTTTTAAGGAGCAATCAAATTTTCCTTCCCGGTGAGAAAAAGTTGAAATCAATAAAAAATATCTTATGGTTATACAACTTAAAAAAATAATAATCATTTAATGAAAAAATAAGGTAATTTTGAAATTGTTGGCAGCAACACGTTGCAACAAAAGTTGGAACGGGGCTACAGAAGGATGGAAAAGCATGTGTTACTAATATGGAAGAGCTGGAAATGAATTTTGCAACTAATTATATTAACAATCCATACAATGGTATGGAGGTGCATTAGTGCCTGTGAAATGGGTAGCTTGCACATCGGAAATGGCTCCATCAATGCTGCATCAAGATATATCCAGGTTTTAGACCAATAAATGCTTCCACTTAGATTACATAAGGCCTTGCATATTTCAGCAGGACTATGCTAAACCGCATACTGCATCTAGACAACAGCAGGGCTTCATTGTGGCTTGGCTTTCAACTAATCAAGTCAAGTCAAGAAGCTTTTATTGTCATTTCAACCATATATAGCTGACGCAGTACACAGCGAAATGAAACAATGTTCCTCCAAAACCCTGGTGCTACATCAAACAACATAAAACAACAATCACAGAAACAGAAAACACAGGGCCAAGGACTAGAAGGTGTCCTCGCCACATAAAGTGCATGTGTGCAACCTGGTGCAAATAGTGCAAAGACAACATATGTGAATAAAATAGGGATTTGAGAGATTTGCATTCTGTTTCTATTTACAGTTTGCTCAGCCTTCCAACTTTTTTTTGGAATTGTGGTTGTACAGGATGTTGTGAGTCCAACAAATTTGTAAAGGCCGGATATCCTGGAGGTTGATTTGTCTGAATTGGATTGCTATGAATTATAAAGTAAAGTAATAGAAGGAAATGGGTTTTATGGATTTCTGGATGGTATATTCACTCAGACGTTTATACCAAATGAGATTAAACGTAATAAACAACTCTGTATGTCGGAATCACCTTTGTATAATCAATGCTTTGCCCTGGACTGCTGACAGCAAGAAAAACAATTCACAGTTTATTTTGGCAAGACGCCTCAGTGGGTAGGTCAGAATCGGACGCCGAGCTGGCACGATTTCTTCTCGAGCTCCTAGTCTTACAGTGCATCCTACAGCCTGCGGACAACAGCTTTAGCTCGAAAATAAACCTGGACTGCAGGTTAAACAGCTATTTATTGCAAATCAACACGTTCAACATCGGTCATTAATATTGAACACGATCGAAAGCAGGGGGGAAGAAGCGACACTAGTGATGATTGTGCATCGAGTTCCAGAGGCTCCAAATGGAGCGAATCGACCCCAGTACAGTCTCTGTTAAATTCAACCCCATAACATTGTTGTTTAAAAAAAAAACAGCCTCTTGCATCTGTTCTTTCATTATTCAGTAAGAGTGTCTTGGTTGTGCTAGCAGGAGAAGATCCATCAGCCTTTATTATTTTTTTAACTCGCAGCTCAAAAGCCCTGCAACAGCTTGGCCAAGCAGGCACTCTGGTTAGCAAGGTGCTTTTGATTTATTCACTGTCTACTATCCCTCTTTTACTAGCTCCATAGCAGGAGATCTTCCACTTAAACCCATGAAAGCATATGTTCATGGAGCTGGCGATGGATGGATGGATGGATGGATGGATGGATGGATGGATGGATGGATAGACAGACAGACAGACAGACAGACAGACAGACGGATAGACGGATAGACGGATAGATAGATAGGCAGGCAGGCAGGCAGACAGACAGACAGACAGACAGACAGATAGATAGATAGATAGACAGATAGACAGATAGACAGATAGATGGATGGATGGATGACACTCCATCTTCATGGGAAAAGTTTGGAAAAGAACCACAAATGGCTGAAAAAGTCAGGAGTCCCAAAACCTTTATGTATATATTTTACCCTCTATATTACAGAAATAACAAACATACTTCACTGCTTTATTTTTTTTATGAAGTTGATGCTACTGTAAGTGTCCCATCAATTGACTTCTGATTATTTTTCATTAACACCAAGAGAGTCTCCCCCTGGTCTCAGAGCACATTGTAACATCATGTTAATGGGGTCTAACTGCCTCATTGGCCTTCTGAACCCCATTAAGTCTCACATCTCAGATCTATTAACTCTCTGGAAGCAAATTGTGACATTGTATAAATGAAGGCTTTAGTTACAAATGCAGGGATTTAATAATAACATTAGCGGAAGGAAGTTAAAAGCAGCTGTCATTATAGTTGTTCCCTCCTCATCATGCCCAGATGGACTCCTTGGTGAATTTGTCCTATGTAGGGAATCTTTGAATATTAGTAGGGCTGCATCATTTCATCCCAGGCAAAATAAACCTATCATTTTCCATTTTGCATTTTCTTTATTTTAACAGATGAAAAACTCACCCTCTAGCATTTTTTGTGCTGATGCTGAAAAAACTACCTCCACTTTATTTTTTACTCGATGCACCCGGTAAGACCAAGTCTACTTCCCACCAAATGCACCAAAGAGAGCTGCTATTCTCTCCCATGTTGGACGGGGAGCCAGCAGAAAGAGATCATACGGTCCCGATGATCATGTGTGAATGGAAAAAGATAAAAAAAAAAAAACAGTAGACATAAACACAACCCTTTTTCTCGCATCCCGTTTTCTCGGTATACACAAGTTATTTTGTGGGGTTTTTTGGTGAGGTCATAGAACATGAGTAAGAAGCAGATTCATTTCAGATATTTTTGTAAGGGAAGAAATCATTGGGGAATTCGAATTTGCAAAGAGAGCACTGTCCAGTAAACGACAAGATGTTTATCTGTGGAAACCAGTTGTTCCTGTGAGTTTCTAGACATTTTCTCACAGATTTGTCCTGTCCACTGAAACATTTATACATAAAATAGTGTTGAACATACTTGCCATACTTGAGGTGAGGAGGCCTGGGCTTTCAAACTCCTAGTTCAAGTGAAGTGAAACAGACAGACAGACAGACAGATAGACAGAAATCATATAAGCAAAGACACGTTTCCAAAACTCATGCTTTTTTATTATTTTTTGGCAACAGCATTACGGGTTAGTCAAAGAAACGTAAAAATGAGCATTAGAAAATAATAAGGACATATTCCTCGGTCTTGCACACACGCAGAAAACGCGGAAAACTGTGGCGGCAGGCTATTACCAATATATCGCTCTGCTCTTAAAGAAAACGCAACAGTGTAACAGACACTGTCTTTCGTTAAAGCCTGTGTAAAGTTCATTAGTGTAGACAGGCTTATAGACAGGTGCGGCTTATTTATGTTCAAAATAAAAATATTTGTCAAATTCGGTGGGTGCGGCTTATATATGGGTGCGCTTAATAGTCCGGAAATCACGATAGATAGATAGATAGATAGATAGATAGATAGATAGATAGATAGATAGATAGATAGATAGATAGATAGATAATAAATAAGTATAAATATAAGCTGTCTTTTTTTTCTTTTAATTCTTACTTTTTGTTTTTCCTTCTCTGTTTTGTTTATTATTTTCCTTTACAGTTCTTTGCTTTTTTTCCTTTCTTTTTCATTTTCCTTTTTTTCCCCTTTTTCTTTTTATTTAATGTACCTTTCTTTTTGTTTCCTTCTTCTTTTCTGTGTCAAAATATTTCTTTTCCTTTCCTTTTCTCCTACTTTTCCTTTCCCTTACTTTTTTTAATGCCCTTTCTTTTTTCATTTCTTTTCCTTTCCTTTTTCTTCCTTTCCTTTTTTACCCCCCTTTTCTTTTCTTTCCTTTTAATTTTCAGATTCATTTCCCTTTTTCTTTTTTTTTTCTTTCCTTTTTCTTTTCCTTTTCTTTGCCTTTCTTTTCATTTCATTTTCTTTTCCTTGCCAATCCATTTCTTTCCATTTCCTTTTCTCCTTCTTTTTCGTTCTACTTTCTTTTTTAATGCCCTTTACTTTTTTTTATCTCTTCTTTCTTTTTCTTTCCTTTTTACTTATTGTTTTTCCTTTTTTCATCCTTTCCCATCCTGTCTTTTCCTGTCTTGTATTCTCATTTCCTTTCCTTTCTTCCTTTCTTCTTTTTCACATTTTTGACTTTCCTTTACCTTTCATTTTCCCTTTTCATTTTAGTATTTTTCTTTTTTTTCTTTTTCCTTCCCTCACATATGATGTCTAACAGATCTTCCTGAGTTTATATCGACATGTGTAGTGTGTGTGCTTGTTGTGTGAATGCTGTTTACACACTGCTTTCTGATGGACTGTAATTCATTCAGTGCTGGAATGCGCCGTACGCTATTTATTCCCTGCCACGTTAGTAACATCTTCAGAGCAGCGAGACCCCTGAATCTATTTTTAGATGTGCTACCAGTCTAGTAGCACTCGTGGAGGTGCAAATGGGATCCTGTCTCCTGCTCAGGTTGCTACAGTGTTTGTGCTGAGAATTGAGAGGCGTCTCAGATGCAGCTGTGTGTGAAGGTGCTGTGGGAATCATGTCAGTCAGACTGAAATCAGCCTCCTGGGTGCTTTGCTCTTTCTGAGCTTGTTGTCTTTGTGAGGCAGAGAGTGTGTGTGTGTGTGTGTGTGTGTGTGTGTGTGTGTGTGTGTGATAGCAGTCTCGATGACTGACATGGTGTGACCTTTTCAGTCTTACAAGTATCCGTGCAGAAACAGAGCTCAAGGCTGTGTGTCCTGTTCAGGCTTAAGTGCACGTCTCCTATACACTAAAGCCTGAGGAGGCAGACGTGGGGGCTGTGAAACCTGAGCTCTGATCCTGATCCTGATTATTAAGAAGGAATACATTCATAAATTCATAATCTTTCCTTTCTTTTTGTATTTAATTTGTTTTCCTTTCACAATGAATTCCTTTCCTTTTTTATTACATTTTCTTTATTTTATTTAATTTTCTTTCCTTTTTTATTTTTTTATTTAATTTTTTTTCTTACATTTTTGTCTTTTATTTTCTTTTCTTTTTCTTTACTTATCCAATTCCATATTTTTTGACGCTTTCATTTCCTCTTTCATTTCCTATTCTTTTCCTCTCTTTCTCATTTCAAACTTTTTCTATTCACCTTTTCATTTTTTTTTCCATTTCTTTGATTTTTTTTTCATTTTTGTCTTTTATTTTCTTTTCTTTTTCTTTACTTATCCAATTCCATATTTTTTGACGCTTTCATTTCCTCTTTCATTTCCTATTCTTTTCCTCTCTTTCTGATTTCAAACTTTTTCTATTCACCTTTTCATTTTTTTTTCCATTTCTTTGATTTTTTTTTCATTTTTTTCATTTAATTTATTTTTCTTTTTACTTTCTTTCTTTCCCTCCTTTTTGTTTTTTAATTTCCTTTTATTTATTAATTTTTTTTAATTTTATTTCCTTTTTCATTTTATTTCTTTTTATTTTATTTTCTCAATGTATTCTTTTTCTTGTTAATTCCATTTATTTCTTTTATTTCCTGACTTATTTCGTGGTCTTTTTTTTGTTTGTTTTGCTTTTCTCTTTTCCTTTCTTCTTTCCCTTTCTTTTTATTTCCTTTCATTTTCTTCACATTTTTGTATTTCTTTTTTATTTAATTTCCTTTTTAATTGTTTTCCTTTTTCATTTCCTTCTAACTTTATTTTCATTTCTTTTTATTTATTTAATAATGAAATTCCTGTTTAATTTCTGTTTTCCTTTCCTTTCCTTTTTCTTTCCCTCTTTTAAATCCAGTCCTTTTTTTTCCTTTTCGTTCTCCGTCCTTTTCAGTTCAACATGGGTGTTTCAGCGTACATAGATTTTAGTTCACACACCTGCCTGTTCCTGCCTGTTCAGTGAAAATTCAGATTTATAATACCACAGACATCAGGGTCACTCGAGAAACTCGACTATGATTTCACCCAAATCTCGTCTCATTATCTGCTGATGAGAAACTGATGATATCATTTTTCCCACTTGCATTTGCACTTTTAAAGTAAAGACTTTTCTTATAGCAAAGCGAAAGGGTTAAAATTCTTAACCCTGGTCTCTGCTTAGTCCTGTGGAAGTTCTCGCTCATTGCTCTCTCTCCGAATATGCGAACACGAGCCTCCTGTCTCTCCAGCGGTGAAGTGCAGATGCAGCAGTTCGACCTTTTCCGAAAGCAGTTAGCGACCTAATTGCCTCCACTTCTACATTTCAGCAGGGATTTCTGCATCTGTTGTTCTTAGTAGCCCGAGTGTCCATTTTAGCTCGACAGTAACAGTACAGTAACGCCTGCTTCGCTCACATTCACAGCCGCTTTGAAACGCGCAAAACGCTGCTAATACGTGAGTGCTTATTGATTTTAATATGATTATCCGGACTGGCACAGACTCGCTAATCATCTCCAGCCTGCTTTAATTGATGGTGCTGTAGAAAGTCCATTACAGTCCATCTTTCATTTCTGTTTTGCGAAAAGATTCGACTTTAATAGAGTTTGCTTAATTTTTGTGTGTGTGTGTGTGTTGGAGCAGGAGTTGGAAGAGCGTCTGCGGCAGCAGCATCACATGGAGCTTCAGTCCCTAAGAGAAGCCCACAGGCAGAAAATCGAGACCCTGAAGCAGCAGTCGGAGCAGGAGCTACAAACACTACGCTTCGAGTTGGAGGACGAAGGGAAAGCGATGCTGGGTAAGACAGGCCGGGTTTAAAGGCACATGATCTCCTCCAGCGTAACCACAGGGCAGAATGTCAAACATTTCTGTGTTATTATAATACACTCCGCATTCGTTTCAGGTTTTATGTACACCGGCCTTTAGTGATAAGTAAGGACTCGTTGTGAAGCTTTTCTGATAGAACAACAAGGAACGCTCAGGACTAAATCCCACCAAGACTGTGTTCAAATGATCCAGCATCAATTCCTACCTGTAAAAAGTACTCACACATCTAATACAGCCATTCATCATTAATCTTCTTGTTAGGTTTGTAGATATCTGAAGTTTATCCAGAAGCATTGGGCATCAAGGAATCTGCACTTGAATAGAACGCCAGTCAATTGTAGAACACCATGCATACACACTTTTATAGCTAGAACACCAGAACATTGTAGTATACCATGCATACACACTTTTATAGCTAGAACACCAGTCCATCACAATGCACCATGCATACACACTTTCATAGCTAGAACACCAGAACATTGTAGGACACCATGCATACACACTTCTCATAAAATGCCAGTCCATCGCAATGCACCATGCATACACACTTCTCATAAAATGCCAGTCCATCGCAATGCACCATGCATACACACTTGGAAATAAAGCGAGTAAAATCCAGGACATCAGGAACACACACTTTTACACCCACAACCAATTTTTTCAGGACAGTTTTTTGATTCATTAGAGAACACCTAAACTCAGATGAAACCCACACGGACATACAAAATTCCACACAAACAGTGACCTGAGCCAAGGGGAGCCTAGAGCTACAGTATGTCATGCCAATGCTATGGGGGGTGGGGAGGGGCATATTTCCAGAAAAGATTTAGAATGGCGCCTTTACCCTTAAATTCATGGCATTTGGCTGTCGCTTTTATCCAGAGTTTATATCATTCATACAACTGAGCCTGCAGGTAAAACCTATACGTAGTTTTATTTCCAAAGCACTGACTGCTTTTTCCCCCTACTCTGCTTTTTTAATTTTCACTCGCTTCCCTTTTTTGTGGAAATGATGAACATGGACATAAACAAGAAACTTTTCAGAACAACAACTAAAACGATATCTTAAAAAAAAGGACCAAAAACAGGTCATAGTTTTGTTGTGTTGTTTGTTCCTTTCTTTAATAATAAAGTGATATCTAAAAGTTTTAATGAAAGTTTTCCTCGAGTCTAAATGGGATTTTCCTGGTGCCTTTTTTTTTTTTCTTCAAACCGAGTAATTATGAGGCGATGGCACCGAAATGTCCTGAAACCTACCCATAAATATGCAGAGAAGATTGCGAGAAAATTGTTGTTAGAATAAAAGCAATTACTTCCGTGGGTCGGCTTTTCGCTGGTGAAACGTCAATGATTGATGATTTTTAATATAACGTTAATATTCGTGCCACAAAAACAATCTCTCTTTATATGTATCTTTTCCTGTAGCGTCTCTGCGTTCAGAGCTGAATCATCTCCACGCTTCAGCTATAGAGCACCTGAGGCAGACTCATCAGCAGGAGACAGCAGTTGCCAAGCAGGAGCTGGAGAACGCCCTGGAGCAGAGCAGGATACAGGTGATCACCACCACACCCTCACCAGGCATAAAGATCAGTGTGATAGACAGTAGGGCAGCTTCGGTTCTAAACTACATTCAGACTAAATTTCCACTCAATTTCTTTGCTGTATCTCAGCCAATTGGGTGACCAGGTGGCAAAATGGGCGTGACCTGATTTAGCATAACATATAAGATTAAATATGGTAAATGTATGAAAATATGGCTAAAGCCTGTGGTGAGAATTTTTGAAAAATTCATCCTATGACTGTAATTGCGGCGATAAAACCTAAAAACAATGGTGGGAAAAATGATGTATATATCAATAAATTAGGGCTGTCAATTGATCGCATGATTGTCATGATTCATGACTTCATAATTAATCTCAACTTAATTGTACATGTGTATCTGTTCTAAATGTACCTTCGAATTAATACTTATCGAGTTTTTAATACTCTAATCAACATAATAGATAAATATGGATGCTTTATGTAAATTACTTTCGTTAAAATTACCATTAATTTTCTTTCTTTGCACTGCGTCAGCTGCTCAAACAGATAAACCCATTAACTTTTTTTAATAACAGGGCAGCTCGAAAAAATACTGTTGTAAAAGTAATTATGATGTTTTAAATGACGTAAATCATCAGAACACTAAATGGAACTTTTGCTATGTTTCCACACGGATGGTTTAAATTGCCGGACGTGTGCACCATGGCGGATTTTGGTGCTTGATTTGAGACTTTTATACAAATAGTCAGTCGAAATGTGCACTGCAGTAGATTTAGTGATGTTAAAATAAATTATATATATATATATACACACACACCAAGCCCAAAATGCCACATGTTAAGCTTTTGTCCAGACACCCTTATCCAAGGATCCTTAAAATTGGCTCAGTACAAAGCAGAAAAGCAGGACTGGGGTTTTTGGTTTGTAAAATTGAGTGTTTAATATTAAGCAATCAGTTTTGAATTTCCTATAATCTGGGCTCAGACTTCCTCCAAGTAAGAACGACCTGTTTTTAGACTACTGCACCTGTTACATAATACTTAAGGTGACGCACGATCTACCCTCCTGATTAGCTAGTGTCCCTATAAACAATTCCGAGGACGTGGCATGGAGCAATAATGCAAATACCATTATATTGAACTCCTGATCCCCAAAACTGTATAGCAAACGCTTTCTATTGCATGAAACTGATGTCTCTTTTATTGCATAAATCTGGTGTCTTTACACACCAAAGTCCATGAGTCCATGAGTCGGCTCGGCTGAGACCGATTCCATGTGTACAGTATCCGTCTCCTTACATTTCTCATTAATAATTGAATAGCTTTTTTTTTCACGGATCTGTGATTTACTGGTGAGACTTTTATGAACTTCACTACAAATATCATACTCTTTATTTGGCTACATTTTGGAAAATCATTTCCTTTTTATTCATCATGTGGATAAAAGCGTAACTGGTCAAACATGTAGCAAGCCACCAATCAGGGTCGAGCGTTTTTGAACTGGTTTTGATTGGCGCTTGGTGTCTCTACTTATCAACATGAGATTAATAAATGATGGAGAAACTACAGACTCGAGCTCGCCACAGCACCCGTGGCCTTGTTAGTGCGATTTATTTTTGTAGTTGAAAAGAAGGTTATGGTCTCAGGATCATTTGAATAGTAATCAATCAGTGTTTGACTCATTAATATCATTTTAATAATCGATTGATGTGCTAAAAGTAACGTTAGAGTCTTTTCACATGATCTGAGTGACAAACATGATAATAGGAACATTATAGCTGTAATAAATCATAGCACTTTGGACACTTAAGAACATTTGAAGGCAAATACTTTCGTACTTTTGCTCACTACATGATTTGTGAACTTCATCCACCAATGGAAATAAGGGCTTCATATCTGCGATAGGACCCCAGAACAGCTCACGTGAAAACAATCGTATTACCTTGTCATATACTTAAAAAAAGCGCCAAAAATGTTTGAACTTTCCTGCTTGTGAAAACACGAGAAGGATCTGTCAGGACTGCCGACTAAAAAAATGAGTCATATTTAGTAGGGACACATATTCACAGTGTATTAATAACCCCCTGTGGCTCTCATGCTACGAAAACACACTCATTTATCCTTGCCATTCTCTGTCTCTAACCTCCGCTTATTAGAAACCCGAAGACACGAATCGTCTTCGCCGAGCGAGTAAACATTACATCATGGTTGTTTACACTGTGCGAGGCTGGAGCGCTGTGAAATCCACAGCAGGGTCTGGTTTCTGTTTAAGCCACACCATCGGCGATGTCAGCACCGCATCAGCTCTCGCGATCACGTCCTGCAGATGGCTCGTCCAGATGTTCTGTTTATTACGAAAATTCTGTTTGTTTTGAACCCGGTTAAGCGCTGTAGTTAGAACTAAAGCTTTTTAATAATCTCACATTCACCAGACTGCACTGACAGCACACACACACACACACACACACACACACACACACAGCATGTACGATTTCTCTTCGTGAATGGTTTTGATGCGAGTATGCATCTATAAATATCCCCCAAAATATCAGTGGTGAGTTGTGCATTTCACACCTTGGCCTTCAGTGGTGTCCTGCCATTAATCTCACATTCACCAGACTGCACTGACAGCACACACACACACACACACACACACACACACACACACACACACAGCATGTACGATTTCTCTTCGTGAATGGTTTTGATGCGAGTATGCATCTATAAATATCCCCCAAAATATCAGTGGTGAGTTGTGCATTTCACACCTTGGCCTTCAGTGGTGTCCTGCCTGAAACGGTCCACCTCTTAATACCATTATTATGACACCACGGCCATGGAATCCATCCATCGTCTCTAGCAGAAGCATCGATATCAACCCCACAAAATCACCCCGGGTTTTCTGTCTTTTTTTTTTATTTTGTGCATTATGGTTTTCCTGGGGATTTGAAATGAAGGCAAAATTGTGGAAATTCCATGGAGGAAAAAATGCAAAAGTATAAACGGTTCACGAAACTTATCTTTTTTCGGACCGACCATTTCTTACCATGTCCGGCTTTTCTTGAAAGCTTCGTCTTGTAAATGTAAATACATTTCTTCTTTTCTGTCAGCCATTGTAGAGTGAAAAAAAAACGGCTTCTAAATTCACACGCAAATATTGGTGATTGGTGCGCTCTCTGACCGTCCGATCAAAGGACGTGAAAATGTCAATGTAATTAGATGCCTTGTAGAGGGCCTTGAGGTAAACAAATCTCAATTTGATTGGTTAAAGCAGCAGCTTCAAGCACCATTGATTTGGATCAATAGGACGCCTGCAGTGTTCACAGATGCCTTTGACCCTGACAACACGACAGCTAGAATCAGATTGGATAGAAGCTCTAACTAAAGCTTACATTAAACACTATAAAACACTATGAAATAAGGAGAATAGACTAATAGGAATAATTTAATACATATTCATGGACAAAAATATATTAAAACGCAGTATCGTTAAAGTCAGCAGGGAATGCTTTACTGGCCCTGATGGCCTTCCACTTTTACATCCAATATCTTACTAACTTATGAAAAAAAAAAACATGTAGATATTTCAGGCTATAGCCAAAATTTGACATCTTAAATATTCATACTTATAAAGTTTACTTAGTCTGTATTTGACAAAAAGTGAATTAGCTTTAATTCTGTGACAAAAATAAGGGCATCAATGCAATGAAGATTCTCTATAATACATTAAATGTGTGTCTCTTAATGCACTACTTATACACAGGTCGTAACCATTCTTTTAAATGTGATTGTGTGAACGAGCATCTCATCTAATTGCTGATTCTGAAACTGAGAATGCGCAGCATAAAAGGTGGAAAGTAACGCATTTCATTTACCTACGTTACTGTAACTGAGTCAATTTCTTTTGCAGTTTTTTTTACTTTTCAAAAGTAGTTTTTTAAATCTGTTATTTTACTTTCAACTAATTATGTTTTGTCAAGTCAAGTTTTTTTCTATAGCGCTTTTTACAACAGATATTGTCTCAAAGCAGCTTTATAGAGTTTAAGAGTTAAGGTGAACGATGTGTGTTTATCCCTGATGAGCAGCCGTGGTGACTGTGACCAGGAAAAACTACCTTAGATGTTATGAGGAAGAAACCTTGAGAGGAACCAGACTTTAAAGAAGAACCCATCCTCATTTGGGTGACATCAAGAGTGTGATTATAGTCTATTAAACAATACAGAACACTGGAGAGTGAGAACTAACATCAGCACTGGAGTGTGTGATTATGAGTAATGATCTTTCTACAGTAAAACTACCGCAACGATCGATTAATAGGCGTAGAATGAACACGCTAAACTAACAAGAAAGGAAGATGGAGACGAAGAAAGAGGAGTGCAAAAGAACATAACTCACATTAGACTCAAGTCATTACGGAAGTCCAAAGAGACCATGTGTTATACTTTTTTTTTTCTCGTTTACTCGTGAGCTCGATGTAACAAAAGCTGTTTTCTTTGGGACGAGCCCAGACAGGTGTGTCCAGATGGACGTGTGTCCAGGTGGTTACGGTTATTGTCCATGATGCTGCCTCTAAAGCATGCGCTTATGCCAAATACAGATAAGTACTGATCACGAAAAAACAATGTTTAATATGTCAAGATCATAAGAAAATTAAGTCGTGATTACGAGAAAACAACAAAGAAAATATTTAAAATATAAAATATTAAATCTTAGGACTTCCGTAAGTCATGGACTGTAGTGGGGGGTTTTGTTAGTTTTTTTGTTAGCTTATTTGTTCTTTTATTTTCATTTGTTAAGGTGTTCCTTTAGTTAAAAACAACTAGTTTTGAGATTTATCTCCTTGTTCTTTTTATCTTTTAACTACACTAGAATCCCACAACCTCCAGGTCAGTGTTCCTTTCTTCTGCACATCAAACCTTTAAAAGAAGAGAGTTTCCTATAGATACACACACACCCACACAGTAAGAAAACCCTTACTCCACACACACTTTCAACTCCAGGGATACACTTGTGCTCTCACCACAGCTTCTTAATTCATGCTGTTTGTCTTTATTTCAAAGTATTGAGAAACACCTGCATGTTTCCTTAATAATGTGGAGTAATAAGTCATACGTTTTAGAAACAGCTACTGTATTTTTCGGACTATAAGCTGCTACTTTTTTTCCACGTATTGAACCCCGCGGCTTAAACAACGAAGTGGCTAGTTTATGGATTTTTTCTGGTTTTTTTCCGGTTTCACAAACTTCAAGCCAAAAAACTGAGCACCAAAACATTAGACCAATGAAATTTCCGAAAGGAAACGAAAAAACACACCTCACCTGTGTTCTGAGCTGCACGGCTTCGGGAGAAAAAACTTTCACCAATGGAGATTTTTAAACGCACGGCGATGACAAAGGATAAACTCCCGAGAGAAATAGTTGTGAAAGGAAGGAGAAAGACAGTGAACAATTAATTTCTTGGCCGGCTACTGTTTAGATATAAGCCGTTGTAACGCGTTGAGTCTGGGTGAAGGGAGAGCTCACTATCTCCAGTTGCAACAGAAATCATATAAGCACAGACAGGTTTCCAAAACTCATGCTTCTTTATTTTTTTCTTGGCAACAGCATTACGGGTTGGTCAAAGAAACTTAGAAATGAGCATCAGAAAATAATAAGGACATATTCCTCGGTCTTGCACACATGCAGTAATACCGGAAAAATGCAGCGGGAGGCTATTCCCAAAATATCGCTCTGCTCTTAAAGGAGCCACAACATATTTCACCCGTTACACCGTGTAACAGACACTGTCTTTCATTAAAGCCTGTGTAAAGTTCATTAGTTTCAGTGTAGACCTGCAGTTTATAGACAGGTGCGGCTTATTTATGTTTAAAATGAAAATCTTTGTCAAATTTATATATGGGCTTTTATATGGGTGCAATTTATAGTCCGGAAATAACAGTAGTCATTTTTGGGAGGCACATGTTTCTTTTGTTTCTATGCAACAAGTAAAATAAAAGGCAAAAACACAATAAATGACTGGAAGAAAGTTCTGTGAAGTCCAAATGTGACATTTTGGTCTCTAACAGAAAAACTTAATTAACGGAGAACAGGAGAGAAGATGTGATCCGACTGCCTCACCCCCACAGTCAAACATGAGGGTGGAGACTTAATGGTTTGGGGTTGTTTTGGAGACTTACTGTATTCCAGAAAGTGAGAGGAAATCTGAACCAACATGGCTCCCATTCCATACTTCAACACCATGTAGTTCTGCTTGGACTGCGGCTTATTGGAACCGACTTCATCATACAACAAGATGATGAGCCGAAGCGATGAATACGTCTGGGCTCTGTAAGCGTTATTTAGAGAGCAAACATTCGTCTGGAGTGTTTATTTGTCATGGAAAGACCAGCTCAGGCACCGCACCAAAATCCTGTTGAACTGCTCTGGGATGAACTGGATCACATAAAAGAAATCTAGTGAAAATCTAATGAACTAGTCTTTGTTTTTCAAGTTTTACAAGAGACACGGGTAAAATGAACTGTCCAGATGCAGAGAGTGTGTAAAGCTGTTCTTCATGCTAAGGGAGGATTTTTTAATGGAAATAATGTGGAACATCTGGACATTTATATATTTGCTTGGACAGAGAAAATCTTCATAACATTACATTACCCAGATTGTTGCATAGAAACAAAAGGAACATGCATGTGTCTCTCATGTGACATACTTTTTACAGGTACTGTATATAACAATAAAATGTAGTTTCCCAAAATACTAAAATACTCAGATAAAGATGAGACACTGGCATTTCCTGTTATATAATTCTAATAATTATTATATAATGTTATTACATTTGTTTTCTGGACAATTACTACTTATCTCATGTGTCTTTTTATTCCTTTGGCAAAGAACTGTAGTTGTATTTTTTTTTAATTAATGCTTAAAATTAATTGTTTACCAAGAGAGCAAAATTATTGACAATATTATGATCATTATTATTTTTTATTATTATTATGATTTACTATTATTATGAATATTATTATCATTATTACCAAATAATAGAAGTCTTTTGAATATGATTTCTAGATAAAATTGACAATATTAATCGTAAGTATGCAGTTTAAGAGGAAGAACCTGGTTGTAGCTCTTTGGAAGTTCATGTTGTTTTCCTCATGATATCATACACCTTTAATAAACCTTTCAGTGTATAATCAAAGAGAAGCCACTGCTGCACAATATGCAGTTATTCTCCCATCCAGGCAGCAGTTAATAAAGATGGCTGACTGCGAGAGCAGGAATAAAGCCTTGCGAGTGTCTGAGCTCGATACGTGGGTGATTTAAAGTAATTACACCCTCACTTCTCGTACTTGAGAGTCTTTCCTTCTTTCTGCGTACAGCTTTTTATCTCTCCTGCTTACTTGCATTCTTGCTTTGCTGTCTCTTTTTATCATTTTCTACTCTGTGCTTTCCTTCCCTCTTTTTTCTTTCCCTCTCATCTTCATCGATCGTTCCCCTGTGAGACATCAGTGTGTGTCTGGTGTAATGAGCTGTGGACGACGGACCGGTCAAAGCCGCAGCATGAAGCATCGAGTTTATCGTCATGACAATCAGCAAAGCTGTGTGCCACTTTACTGTGTACTAGTTCTCTATCTCTCTCTTTGTCTTTTTTTATCTCGCTCTTTTTCCCCCGTACCCTCTCTTTCTCTCTCTTTTTTACTTTTACTCTCACTGACTTTTTTCTCTTACTTTCTTGTGTTCTCTCGCTTTCTCTGTCTCTCTCTGCACATGTGGGCGAGAGAAGGGCGGGCGAGAGCTAAGTTTTTCACCGTTTATCGCAAATCTTTTGTTTTAAATGTGGTTAAAATCAGGTATCCTGTTCGCACCTGTCCTGAAAGATAGTGACCCCTGAGCTGAGACTGCTAGAGACGTTACACCTGCGGCTACAGCTCAGCCCACCTGCTAAAAGCCCTGCAACTGCTGCTGCAACAGGGCCCAGAAAGAGTGAATCCCAAGCTCAGACTTTAGCCCAGCATATCCACCCCAGAAAAGCCTTGCTTGGCCGGACCAGACATGGAAAAGCCCTGCTCGTCTGAACCAGACAGGGAGAAGCCCAGCTCGACTGAACAAGACTGGGAGAAGCCCTGCTTGACTGAACAAGACTGGGAGATGCCCTGCTTGACTGAACAAGACTGGGAGAAGCTTTGCTCGACTGAATAAGAATGGGAGAAGCCCTGCTTGACTGAACAAGACTGGAAGATGCCCTGCTTGACTGAACAAGACTGGGAGAAGCCCTGCTTGACTGAACAAGACTGGGAGAAGCCCTGCTTGACTGAACAAAAGTGGGAGAAGCCCTGCTTGACTAAACATGATTAGGAAAAGCCCTGCTTGACTAAACAAGACTGGGAGAAGGCTTGCTCAACTAAACAAGACAGGGAGAAGCCCTGCTTGACTGAACAAGACTGGAAGATGCCCTGCTTGACTGAACAAGACTGGGAGAAGCCCTGCTTGACTGAACAAGACTGGGAGAAGCCCTGCTTGACTGAACAAGACTGGGAGAAGCCCTGCTTGACTGAACAAGACTGGGAGAAGCCCTGCTTGACTGAACAAAAGTGGGAGAAGCCCTGCTTGACTGAACATGACTGGGGGAAGCCCTGCTTGACTGAACAAGACTGGGAGAAGCCCTGCTTGACTGAACAAAAGTGGGAGAAGCCCTGCTTGACTAAACATGATTAGGGGAAGCCCTGCTTGACTGAACAAGACTGGGAGAAGGCTTGCTCAACTAAACAAGACAGGGAGAAGCCCTGCTCGACTGAATAAGAATGGGAGAAGCCCTGCTTGACTGAACAAGACTGGGAGAAGCCCTGCTTGACTTAACAAGACAGGGAGAAGCCCTGCTCAACTGAACAAGATGGGGAGAAGCTCTGCTCGACTGAACCCGGGCACAGAACAAAACCCTGAAAAGTCACAGAGGACTCTGGAGCAGTGCTGGGGCTGCCTGCACTGACAGAGGCAGTCACAGGGGTCACAGGGGTGCAGAGCCACCACCAAGAGACAGAAGATGAGCCCCTGTTCAAAGTACCGAAATACTAAATGTATAAAGAAACTGAAAACGGAAGTCAATCGGGAAAACTCAGATGAAGACTGATAGTGTGTGGTGTGTTTTAGCATTTGTGTGTTTTATTCACATTTACATTTTAATTAATGGAGTTCAAGTTGCGATTCGTAACATAAATGGAACAAAGAAATACGTGAAAAACAGCAAAGTTATATTAGCTCATAAAGCAAAAGCACGCTGACGTTGTTATGCTGCAGGAAACCCACAGCCATATCAACAATGCTGCTGACTGGGTGAGGGAGTGGGACGGGTTGACAATTTAAAGTCACAACACATCACTTAGTGGTGGTGTTGCCTTGCTTTTTAATCGCAATTTTATTCCTGTTTCTTACACTGCAGAAGAACTTTTAAACGGGAGGCTTTTAAAAGTGAATGTTTTTTATGAGAATGAGGTAATTTAGCATTTAGCATCCTGTAAGCGCATGTGGGAGATGGGAGTGGCCCACGATCTCTGTGACATACGGAGGAATTTATATAGGTGAGACAGTACATCTGGGCCCACTCCATAGACAACACGCTCTGCCTGGCGAGATTGGACTGGTTTTATGGTTTTAAGCATCAACTCACTTTTTTTTGCAGTGGTTTATTTCTCCAGTAGGCATCTCAGCATGGTTCAGTGTACCATCTGTAAAAAGAATATAAAACCTAAGAGCACATACTGGCATTTTAATACTGTACTTCTAGAAGATGCTAACTTTAGAGAGTCTTAAATTTTTGAACGGAATTGTTGTAAACTGGAGAAGGCAGCTCTCAACCCCTGACAGCAGTGGTGGGATGTAACAAAAGCCCAAATAAAAGAATTCTGTCAACAGTAAACTCTCAGTGTCGCATTGCCAGATCTTTGAAAGCTCTGGAGATAGAGATAGTGAAACTCCAGCATTTGGAGGCCACATAAAATTGAGGGCACACTAAAGTCCTTGAAAGTAAAAAGACCAATATGGTGGCCAAAAGTCTGGTCCTTCTTCAGTTTAGAAAAAACGAATGGACAGAAAAGGTTCATGCATATTGTGCGAAGGGATTTAGGTCATCTTGTGTCAGAGCCTGCTAAAATTCTACTCAAAACCGTATAGCAGTGAGAGGTCAGGGGCAGAGGTAGTGGAGGAGAGCTTCCTTAAGGACCTGCCAAAGCTCTCAGGGTCAGTGATCACTGAGATGGACAGGGAGCTGACACTGACTGAGCTTCATGATATGGAGAATGGGCAGGGGCCAGGTATAGATAGTCTCCCTGTGGAATTTTACAAAGCTTTCTGGGCAATAAGAGCGCAGGACGTGTTGGAGGTCCTACAGGACAGTAAGTGTGAAGGTTGGTCAGCTCCTGTTGAGCTGCAGGAGAGCCGTACTGAACCTGCTACCAAGAAAAAAGGGAGACCTGACCCACCTGAAGAACCGGTGCCCGGTGTCACTACTGTGCACTGACTGTAGGCTGCTGTCAAAAGCATTAGCCTTGAGTCTCTCTTTTTCTTTCTCTCACTCTCTTACTGTCTCTTTTTGTCTTTCACTCACTTTCATTCTTCCTCTCACTTTCTCTCTCACTTTCTCTATTTCTCTGTCTTTTTCTTTCTCTCTTTCGCTCTTTCTCTCACTTTCTGTCGTTCTTAGGTTTTCTTTCTCTTTCTTCACTCTCACTCTCTCTTGTTCTTACTCTCGTTTGCTCTGTTTTTCTCTTCCTTTCTCTTATGCTTTCTCTCTGCCCCCCCCTCTCTTCCCAACTATCTTTCTACAAACAACCGTATTTTCACCACCTTTCATCCCCCCCCCCTCTCTCTCTATTTCTTCCTCGCTATCCTTTTTAAAACAACTATGCTCTTACCACCTTTCATTCCTCTCTCTCTCTCTCTCTCTCTCTTTTTTTTCTTTCCTTTTCTCTCTCTCTCTCTCTCTCTCTCTCTCTCTCTCTCTCTCTCTCTCTCTTTTTTCTTTCCTTTTCTCTCTCTCTCTCTCTCTGTCTTTCTCTTTTTCTCTCTCTCTCTCTCTCTCTCTCTCTCTCTCTCTCTCTCTCTCTCTCTTTCTCTTTTGATTTCGATGCTCACTTAACATTCCCTGAGTGCATTAGTGCTGATGAACAGTTTGATAAATGTGGAGTTAAGGTCTTGTGGACAGAACATCTCTCCTCCATCATCTTTACACCAAACTCAGCTCCTCTTACAAACATGATTAATGTGCATGTTTATGACTCAGTGCTGCCGAATCCTTTTAAAGATAAATAGCTAAAACACATTCTCTTCTCCGGTGGCATTTACAGCAGCTGATGAATGCGGGGTTCTCTGGTCATCAGCCACTGAGCATGAGGACTTTTCTAACCTTTACAGATCAGTGAAGTCAGACTGCATTAAACATTAGCAGCTCTGAAGACGTCTACCATCATCGTCTCTCGCTCTCTGCTCGTATGCAAGAAAGGTTATAGGACATTCTGTCGAACGTCAGGAAAATCATTTTCTTTACAAGGCAATGAACGTCAAAATTCAATATACGTGTTTCTATTAATTCTTTTTTTATATAAAATTTTCTTTTATTCGAAAATAATTACACATCCATGCGTTGATTCATAATTTAAATTACCATAATTTCCGGACTATTAAGCGCACCTGTATATAAGCCGCACCCACTGAATTTTTAAAATATTTATATTTTTTAACATAAATAAGCTGCACCTGTGCATAAGCCACTGGTATCTTGCTGATAAACGCTGATAAATATATCACCAGTCCGATCGCGTCTTGTAGCTCAAACGTTCGATACACACATACTGTACTCCTGCAATCACAGTAAAAAGAGGACAGAGCTTTTCACCCCTCCAAAATGATTTCCTCAGAGATTATACCCAGACACCTTCATCTCCACCCCCTGTCTTTTCATCAATGCATCTAAACCATACAACATCGCAGGTCTCATCACCGTCTTATAAACTTTCCCTTTAACTTTTGCAGATACTCTTTTATCACCAATCACTGCTGCCACTCTTCTCCAACCAATGGACTTAACTCATCCACCCTTACCACCTCGACTTGTTGCATTTGTTAGTAGTCTAGTACTGAAAATGTATCAGTTAATACAGAAGGTCGGCACTATTTTTTTAGCTCCACCCACATGCCCTGGCTTATATGGTACCTCCCAACTGGGGAATAAGAGCAACCAAATTCCTATTCAGAGCGGGTAAATAAGTGCTTGCGTGATGATCTCGCATTGAATCTACAGCAGGTGCAATTTCGCTAAAAGCATTGGAAAAGGTCTGTTTACATTAAATATGAGATATGAGTAGAAATAAAATGCTGGAATGGCTGCAGTAAATAAATATATATTTTGTAGCAGCCTAATGTGGTTAATAGTTAAATAGTTATATATTGTATCTTTCTCTCTCTCTCTCTCCCATATATATACACACGGTATGGTCTACTATTAATGTTACCTTTAAAAGTATTGAAGTGGAAGCTCAGTGGTTAAGGCTCTGGGTTACTGACTGATAGGTCGAGGGTTCAAGCCCCAGTATTGCCAAGCTGCCAATCTTAATCCCCTTGAGCAAGGCCCTAAAGTCTCTTTGCTCCATGGGCACTGTACCATGACTGACACCAGCTTTCTCACATTGCTGGGAATTCCACTGTGCTGTGTAAGTAAAATCATCTTTATCTTAAATCAAAGCTAAACCACATTGAACACCTCTTGCTTGAACCCACCGCTTTTTTTATGCCTCTAAATATTGGAACACTAGACTACCAGGTGTTGCTTGTCTGTGCCCTGTCAGATTGATTGTTTAAACAGTTAAAAGCTCTGGCTGTCCTGATAAAGGGGTAGTTTACTGGTTAAGGCATTAGATTATGGACCAAAAGGTCCTAATGTCATACATTTAAATCCTTGCACCACTAAACCAAGCTACTGTACCACTGCTGAATAAGGCTCATAACTGCTCAGTTATTAATTGTTAGCTCTGGATATGGGTGTCTGCAAAGATTTTGAAAAAAAGAGTGTTCGTTGTTTTAAAGGATAAACCAACATAAAAAATGGACAGCTGTCTATTTGAGAAATGCAAGCTATTTTGAATCTAAGAAAAGAGGCAAAATCAGAGGCAGGGCACATTGGATATAGCTAATACATCAATTTGGAGTGAAAAAGAAAAAGAAAGCATCAACTGCTGTACTAATATCCAGACATCTAACAGGTCAGTCAGGGAAAACAACAGCAGTTAATGAAGGAATTGTTTCAAGAAAGTAACTAAAAACAACAGTAACATGAACAAGAACCTCCATGTGACGGGGGTGAAGGTTTCACAGTCCAGGCATTTGAAAAAGAATTGGAAAACAGAAATATAAAACCCATACCACAAGAACTTTGAGGATGGATTTGGACTGTAATTAATATGAGCAGTCTACTAAAATGGCTCAAGACCACAGATTACATGAACAGTTTTGCATTTAAGCGCACCCAAAACACTGATAGCCCTGTAATCAATGGACATTCGGTGCCACCCAGATGAGAATGAGGTTCTCTTTTAAGGCTCGTTCCTCTCAAGGTTTATTCCTCATGCTATTTTAGAGAGTTTTCTTCTTTCCACTGTCACCACTGGCTCACTCAATAGGGATCAACAAATATAAAGAACAAACTTATAGGCAATAAACGTGCACAAACTTTTTATAGAACTATATAGCTGCTTTATCTCTGTAAAGCTGCTTTGAGACAGTGTCCGATGTAAAACCTGCTCTACACATGAAAATTAATTTAAATGAATAAAATTGGTATAATCCACTCACCACTAGTAAGAATTCGAAAGCCCAATAGAAATTTGCGAAGAATTTACGAAGATGAGCCGCCCTAGTTTAGGAAATGTGATTTAGCTCTACCAAAGTCATTCAAAGTCTAAACTGTGGAGAAAGAAAGGATCTGCTCATGATGCAAAGCATACAATCTCATTGCATCATGGCTTCAGCTTTCTTCTGGAACAGACAAAACTATATACATTAGCAGTCGTTGTAGGTGTAGAATTCCTGGCTGTAGTCCATCTGGGCAATGAATTATTCCCTCATTCTGGCATACTAGATATAAGTTTTTCCTACTTGGACTAAAAGACCCAGTGACCCGAGGAGTACCAACACACACTTATAGCTCCAGGACTCATTATTATTGTTCGTTATTAAGTTTCTTGTGAGGTGCGAAATGATATTTACAAAAAAAATGTAAAACTAGATGAGCAGACTATAATTCGATTAAGCAAGATTCATTTCACTCTAAATCGAAGCTATAGGCCGGGCTCAGCGCCACAGGAAGTGCTGGCATTTTAAAAATTCAGTGCCATTAGAGCGAAAGATTATGTACATAGCGCCTGTCTGAATAATCTACAAACTCTATTTAATCATTCTGAGCTGCTAGTCCTGCTTGTGTTTTCCTTAATGCGTAATGATGCCTTTATGTTAATGATGACATTTTAAAATCATCAAGGTTACTATTATATTATAACACGGTTATATTTATATGGGTACTGCTCCTAAAGTAGTGTCTAGTGCATGGGGGAACTGGGGGAAAAAATATTAGATATCTCATTCAGAAAGCGTAATTTATGCGTTAACCTAATTTCCAAGATTTGCTAAACTAAAGCTATTTTGGGGCGTAGTATCTTTGGTTGCTTCAAGGAGACAATCGAGTGAAGGTTGTGCACTATGAGAAATTATTAAGGACCTCGGTAAAAGAATTTCAGAGCTACTTGTCAGTTTTGCTGATTTTGTTGGGCAGACCTGGCAACCCTGAGTATAGCGCAATACAATGATTTGCAAATGCGTGAAATTTAATTGTATTTTTATTAAGAAATTGTTAAGATAAATTTATAGGTTTAAAGTACATTTTCGAAGACAACATTCCTCTTTGTCAGCAGATCCTTCAGAAATAAATTAATTGCATAATTATTTGACCCATTCAGACTTGCAACCACTTTTTCCTGGAACAACAGCTTCTAGTCAGTTTGGCTTTGTCACTACCATAACAGCTTGGAAGAGATTTTCACTGATTCTTCCTACCAGATTTGCTCTAGGATCTCCATTCTATTTCCAATTGTGACAAGACCTCAGGATTTCAGGAAAAAACTCCCTGCATGTTCCCACCACCGTGTTTCACTGTCTAGTTGATATTAAAAGGTAGCCCAGTGGTTAAGGTGTTCTAATCAGAAGGTTGTGAGTTCAAATCCCACTACCTGTTCAGTATAAATGTAATAACTGTAAGTCGCTTTGGATAAGTGCATCCGCTAAATGCCGTAAATGTATTAACTGAAGTATTAGCAATGGTTTCTTTGGCCTTTAATACACTCCTTAATAACCCAAAGATCTTTATGCCGTTGTGCTATGTAACTCCTCCAGAGTAAGTGTTGGCCTCATACTTTTCACACCAGTCTCTGTCTGGTTCTTACATTTTCCTCACTGTTGAGCCAATCTTGCTTACTGGCATATTCAACCTCTTAGATATGATGATAAACCCTATTTCCTAGTAAGAAATGCGATTACCTTATCTTTGATTTTCTCAGAATGCTGCTTAGCCTTTATTCTCACTCATTTCCTTCAGACTGGCAGTCCTTTTCAATAACCATTCAACATTCATTTTGATTTTTGGAATAGATTAGAGTGAAGTTGACACTTTTTTAACACAAAACACATCTTTTCATTTAAAAATGATTAGTTTAATAGCAGATCAGCCATGGCAGAGCTCCTATACAGCATCCGAGCCAAAGCGGTAGGAATGACGAAGCAAGAAAAAAAAAGCAAGGTCCATCAGTATTACGTTACTTCCATAGGTTTCAATCATTTTTGATCCAGGAAATATTCAAACTACAGATTTTTTTTTTTTATATACAAAGCATCAGCAAATATAGTGTTGCCACAGAAATGGCAGGATCACAGCAGTTGTTTCAAATATGGAGTGTGTATGTGTGTGTTGCAGGAACGGGAGCTGCTGAGCCGTATCTCAGAGCTTCAGGAAGAAGTGACTCGCAGGAAGAACCACATCGCTGATCTGGACCATGAGATCCATACGCTGAATGAGAACATCAGCACCCTCACCAAAGAACTGGAGCTCAAGGGCAAAGAGGTGCTGAAGATCCGTAGCGAAGCCAATCAGCAGATCAGGTGTGTGTTTGTGTGTGTGTGCCAGTTATTTTTTTCTAATCCCGCTTGCTACCTTTTGGCCGGCTTTGAACCAAAGATATTTTTAAGCACTAATTTCTACGACCTCAATTCCAAAAAAGTTGGTTCACATTGTGTGAAATGTAAATAAAAATGTAATGATTTGCAAATCCCATAAATCCATATTCTATTTACAATAAAACAAAAAAGCGTGTGCATTTTTTAAGCTGATGTTTAAAAAATTAAAAAATTATTTATTTTTGTATTTGATGACTGCTACAAGTTGTGACAGAACCATGTTTACTACTGTGTAGCATCATGTCTTCTTCCCGTATACACCTGGGAACTGAGGAGACAAGTTGCTAAGGTTTTAGGAGAGGAATGTTTTCCCACATGTGTCTGATTCTAGCTGCTCAACAGTTCTGGGTGTTCTTTGTTGTGTTTTTAGGTTCATGATGCTTTTCGAACTAAGCGCTCATAACAAGCCTAATTGTCCCTCTCCTCTTTAGTCTGGGGAACATGGTGTTTTTGCAGTTTTCTCCAGATCTTTTAAACCTTTAATAATATAATGTACTGTAAATAAAGATATGAGATGTTTTGCAATTTGATGTTGAGGAACATTATTCTGAAGTTGTTCCACAATCTAGGATACACTATTTATACCCAATCATCTTACTGACCTGTTGTCAATCAACCTTAATGACACGCTGTTAATAATCAAAGTAATTCGTATCAACTTGTGGAGCTTTCGATAATTATGGCTATCGGTTCCAAGTCATCATATTTGCTCAGGTTTTTACCACAGTTTGAAAAATTTAGTTGTCAATAAAAAAGAATATGTGGCATCAAATCTGACATCCTGAATGTGAACCCTATAATTTCTAAGATTTACAAGACACCAAATAGCAATCAATTATCTCAACAACGACGAAGTTCTGCTCACCACTACAGCTTGATAAAGGTGTTGTTGGGGCAGGAGGGCATTAAATAAGGCAAATAGTCAAACATTTTATCTATCACACTTGACTTACCTACAAACATCTCAAATTAAGTAGCTTACTTACTGTTGTTTGTAAGTGTGATACAGCAGGGTTATTTCTTCAATGTCATTGTCATGGTTTGTAAGACACAAAGTAAAGAGTAAAAAAAATACAGATTTAAATCCAGCCTCCAGCCTCAATGGAAAATGGCGACACAATAAAACACAAGTGGTACTCATGCATTTCTAATATACCAAAATGATCCACTCTGTAATCACGCGTTCCGTTTCTCCTTTCAGTCTTTGCAGGAGAAAAGGTTTTATACATTATAGATATTATCTGTACGTACACTTTGATTTTATTATAATATAATGATATATTTTAACACAAATTTTATTAACGCGTGTGTAACACAGCAAACTATTCTGTTTGACCATTTTTATGATAAATATAAATTAATAAATAAATAAATAAATATAAAATAGGCAAATTTAATACAACGCAACACAAATTCATTTACGACATCCTTTCTTTACTTGGATATAAAAAAATTATAAATTAACTAAAGAGTGTTTAATTATTAAACATAAATGTTTTACTGATGCGCCAAGTCTCATACCAAGCACCAAAATCCGCCATGATGCACACGTCCGGCAATTAAAACCGTCCGTGTGGAAACATAGCAAAAGTTTGGTGTCCTGATGATTTTACGTCATTTAAAACACCGTAATTACTTTAAAACATTTACAAGAATATTTTGTTGTCATGCTTTATGGTAAGTTTGGTTTTTACTTATAAGAAACATACTTTTGCATCAATATTTGTCTATGTCCATGTTGATTAGAGTAGAAAAAAAACTAAAAAGTATTCATTAAGGTACATTTAGAACAAATAATTTTCTGATTGATTGACAGCCCTAATATATGTATATATATTAGGGCTGTATATACACACACACACACACACAAAATTAGTCTTGAAACTTTTTGATTTCACTCCGTAGCTGTACACACTGTAATACATCGCCTGCATGTGCTTTTTTTTACACTAGGTTTCATTTCCAATTATTAAACATGGCAGCATATCTTGAGCCTTGTGCTAATAATAGCGCGTGACAAATCGCTCCTGCTCTCATGTGGAGAAATGAGTGTGGGAAAGTAGAGTCTGCTCTACGTACAAGCCTTTGTAGATCTGACAGGGATGTGTGTGTGTGTGTGTGTGTGTGTGTGTGTGTGTGTGTGTGTGTGTGTGTGTGTGTGTGTGTGTGGTTGCGTAAATATGAGTGTGTAAGGTGTAAATTCTCGCTCCTGAAAGGAAGATGTGCTCAGTTTGTCCTGAATTCAAATCAATAAATAAACAGAAGAAAGTGTGTAAGACGCTGCATTCCCATCCAAAAGGATGAGTGAATGCCTTGATTTATGTACAGCTTTTTATAACAAAACATGGCCGCTATTGTAGAAGAAGAAAAGCAGCAGAGCAGCGCTGGGATGGTGTATGGGGACGGTGATGTATCGGAGGACACCAGGTTTCTGCTTCGCCACTTAAGCTTACTGTGTGTCTGCGTGTCTGAGTGTGTTTGTGTGTTTGTGTTTTCTCAGGGCTCATGAGCAGGACCTGTGTAAGAAGCATGAACGGGAAATGGCTGAGCTGAACGCACTGCACAACAGGGACACGCAGAACATGCTCTCCGACTTCAACAAAGCCCAGGAGCTACTCAAGGACAAAATCTCCGCCCTGCAGATCCTGTGAGTTCACACGCCTTGAACCCTTAACTTCTCAGTCGTATTGTCACTCGTTCATCATAAGAACACTTTAACTATGCGATACAAAATGAAAAAACAAATTCAGAAAATCACATTGTCTGATTTTTTTTAAGAATTTATTTGCAAATTATGGTGGAAAATAAGTATTAGGTAAGCAGTTTGGTACGAAGAAATCAATTATTAGAAAATGAAAGGGGATCCACACAAGATCTCACCCCGTGGGGTCAAAATGATCACAAGAACAGTAAGCAAAAATCCCAGAACCACACGGGGAGACCTACTAAATGACCTGTAGAGAGCTGGGACCAAAGTAACAAAGGCTTCCATCAGTAACGCACTACGCTGCCAGGGAACCAAATCCTGTAGTGCCAGAAGTGTTCCACTGCTTAAACCAGTACATGTCCGGGCCCGTCAGAAGTTTGCTAGAGAGCATTTGGATAATCCAGAAGAGTATTGGGAAAATGTCATATGGTCATATGAAACCAAAATAGAACTTCTTGGTAAAAACTCAACTTGGAGGAGAAAGAATGTTGAGTTGCATCCAAAGAACACCATACCTACTGTGAAGCATGGGGGTGGAAACATCATGCTTTGGGGTTGTTTTTCTGCAAAGGGACCAGGACGACTGATCCGTGTAAAGGAAAGAATGGAGTCATGTATCGTGAGTGAAAACCTCCTTCCATCAGCAATGGCATTAAAGATGAAAAGTGGCTGGGTTTTTCAGTATGACAATGATACCAAACACACCGCCCGGGCAACGAAGGACTGGCTTCAAAGGAAGCATTTCAAGGTCCTGGAGTGACCTAGCCAGTCTCCAGATCTCAACCCCATAGAAAATTTTTGGAGGGAGTTGAAAATCCGTGTTGTCCAGAGACAGCCCCAAGACATCACTGCTCATATGTTATATATAATATAATATATAATATATGAGATTCTGTTTGTTTGAGTGTTGGAAGTGTTGAAAAGCATGTACGCATTTAAGTCTCATGGCTTTGTATTTTTCGACGCTGAACTTGTGCCATCTCATTTCACATCCTATTAAGAAAATTAACAACTTGTAAACTTTTTCAAAGACGAGGGAGTCCTTTAGTGCCTAACAGAATGAGGTCTCATGTGGAGCAGTCTTAACTGGTATTTTTCACACTGTTCCCCGGGCGTTCCCCACAGGACCTGGATTTGCAGCTCGCTAATTAAGCGCAACACAAATCTTTTTTAACGCCAGCCCCATCTTTCTCGCAATTAATCACAGTGACAATCAATTTTCCCCAAACCATCATTTAATTCCAGCCCATTTAGATCTCATGTATATTTGATGGCTGTGTTTGTATTCACGTTTAGCTTTATTTGCTGGAATGATGGCAGGGCTGAGTTGAGTGGGGATCAGGAAATAGGGTCCTAAGTCTTACAGCAGAAGGTCTCTACTTTGAGGACAGTTTATCAACTCAAGAAGTCTGAAGGAAGTCCATGCATGCATAATCTATGAATCTATGCAATCTATGCATGCATAAAGTGTTTACTAGGTAGCAGCTGGCAGTCTACAAAATATTTCCAGCCAAATGTACTTCTTAACCAAACTGTTAGCACAAAGTTGGAGGCATGCAGTTGTATAGGATGTGTTTGGATGTGGTAGTATTAGATTTTTACATCACTTAAACTACGAGACCCAAAACTGTTTGATGAGGCGCCTATGCACAAACCCCCATGAAGATATGGTTTACGTAAATTGGAATTAAAGCTCTTGAGTGGCCTGCTATTGAGCTCTGATCTTAACCCTACTGGACACCCTTGTGGCAGAATGAACACAAATTTAGATTTATATAGATGATATTGCCTGACTGAATAATTAGATATTAAAATAATGGATAATATTTAATTGGATGGATGGATGGATGGATGGATAGATGGATAGATAGATAGATAGATAGATAGATAGATAGATAGACAGGTAGGTAGGTAGGTAGGTAGGTAGGTAGATATCTAATTGCCTGGCTGGATGAATAGATATTAAAATGGATAGATGGATTGTTCATTAGTGGATGTATAAATGGATGAACGTATGGATGGATGAATAGGAAGATATGTAGATAGATAGAGATTTAATTGCCTGGCAGGATGTAATTAGTGGATGGATGGATGAAAGGATGGATGGATGGACCAACAGACTGACCGGACAGATAGTTAGATAAATAGAAAGATATGTAGATAAATATTTATTTGCCTTCCTGGATGAATAGATATTGAAATGAATGGATCATACCTTATTGGATGGATGGATGAATGGATGGATGGATGGATGGATGGATGAATGTTTGATTAAATGGGTGGCTAGCAGGCTTAATGTAAGTATGCATGAGTGTATTATTTCATCAACATCTGAATGGATTTTGATGAATGGATTAATAGGTTGTTAATTATTGGATGGATGGATGGATGGATGGATGGATGGATGGATGGATGGATGGATGGATGGATGGATGGATGGATGAATAGAAATATATGAAAATAAATATAGATCTAATTGCCTGGCTGAATGAATAGATAGATAATATCTAATTGGATAGATGGAGGGATGGATGGATGGATGAATGGATAAATAGGGAGATTTGTAGATAGCTATAAAGCAAATGGGTGGCTAGCAGGCTAAAATAGAATGAAACGGAAACGTAAAGACATGGAAACCCACAGTAGTCATAAAAATACATAAAAATCCAGAAAAAGCATTACCTTATGAATTCTGTACGTCCATTATGGGTCTATAGTGATCACAAATTCAGTCACACAGGACATTTTGATTCATAATTGACTCTCTTCACACTGAGAACAAAGGGATGTGTGAATATATAGGACTCTTTAAGAGAGACAGGTATTCAGAGGTGCTGCTGATTTTAATTAAAAACTAAAAGTTTGGCAAAGTCCTCATAAACATTCTCCTAATTGAATTAGGTGTTCCAAACTACTCAAATTGCCTATTTAACAGGCAATGCAAATTTTTTGTTTGTGAGATAGAAAATAACTTTTTTGTTGTGTTTTTCAGGCTTGAGGGGACAGAAGAGAAGTTCAGGAACCGGGAGAGCAGACCAGAAGATCTGCAAGTGATTGCGGAGCTCAAAGACATGGTTACAGAGAGAGAGTCCCTGGTCAAAAAGCTGGTGGTGAGTGTTTCTCTTAGTGTTGATTTAGGGTTTGTAGCAATTATTACATTATATTACATCATAGCAATCAAGCATTTAACTACTGCAAGTGTCTGAAAAACCTTCCAAAAGTTGGTCTAAGATTAGATCTAAAAAAATTACAAAGCAAAAGTAAGATATAAGCCAAACCTCCCCTAGCTAGAATTATCCTTATTAATATGGAGATTTGTCCTGCTGTGTCCAGGATGACAAGAAGTTCTACCAGCTAGAGCTCGTAAACAGAGAGACCAACTTCAACAAAGTGTTCAATGCCAATCCCAACGTCGGCGTGATTAACCCTCTCATTAAGGTAAGCCAACTTCCTCTCTTCGCTGTCGGCTGTTTTAACGATTTTCTGGCATTTCTGTTGAAACAGATGAGTGGTGACGGTGAGGCGGAATATTCCTTGGCATGTCCATTCATAATATATGAAGATACATGTCAGGTTCTTTGGTGTTACTCATCAGAAAAATGCCAGATTTGCTGTATAACAGTTTGTTCATGAACAGATGCGCCTTTAAATGCACATCCCAACAGGACAGATGATTGGCACTTTTGCTGAATGGGCAACAGGAGCGCTTGCGAATCGGTTTCCAGGAGCTTTATACAGCACATTAACTACGGTCTATGGTCAAGGATTTGAAACCGGGTCATTTGCATTACACCGTAATGCATTAAGTGTTCATCAAACGTTTGAGGATATCTTGAACACATTTTCTGCCAACACACTTCAGATCTGAGTGAAAGGAAAAACGCAATGCTGGAAAAAATGCCAAGTCCATGACCTCAACCAAAACCTTACACAACTGTCAGATGTTATACAAAAGAACACAAAAGGGCATCTGGAAGAACTTTGTAGAAACGCTGACTGGTACTGGATGTAAGTCTGAACTAGTCCAAGCTTTTGGAAGAAAGTTTAATATTATCCATAGTTCAATCATAAGTTACAATTGACAATCTGTTTGAGGTTCTTCCTATATCTGTATGTGCCTTATCTCAGTTTTTCTCCCAACTTTCAAATACATTCTGTAGGTAGATTGGTGCCTCACACATAGTGTTCCCGTGATAGCCTTCTGGATCAACTGATTCGGATTTAAACCACAACAATGTTACATTTTCAAATCATCATAAGGTGATTTATTTACAATAATAGCACGGAATATTGGTAAATGATTAGGGGGATAATAGGAAATAATTGGGAATGGTAGGGATAATAGGGAGTAGTGGGGAAAATAGGGATTAATGAGGAATTATGAGAATGATGGGGAGTAGTAGGAAAAATGGGGAAATGAGGAATGATATGGATAATAGGAATAATGGGGAATAATTGGGCATAATTAGGGAATACTGTGTATAAGGGACAATAATGGGGATAATGGGGATAATGGACAATAATGGGGGATAATATGAAATGATAGGGATAATGGGGAGTAATGGAAATAATGGTGGATAATGAAGAATTATAGGGGTGATGGGACTAATGGGGGATAATAAAGAATAATGGGGAATCATGGAGAATAATGAAGAATAATCGGGGGATAATGAAGAACAATGCGGGATAATAGGAAATAATGGGTATAATGGGGAGTAATGGAGAATAATGGGAAATAATGGGACTAATGAAGGATAATGGGGAATAATGGGGAATGAAGGGGGATAATAGTAAATTATAGGAGATAATGGGGAATAATGGGACTAATGGAGAATAATTAGGAGTAATGGGGGATAATGGTAAATGATGGGGATAATAGGAATGAAGAGGGATAATGGTAAATTAGGGGGTTTAATGGTGAGTAATAGAGAATAATCAGGATAACAGGGAATGATGGAGAATGATGGGGTAATTGTAAATTAGAGGGAAATAATGGGGAAAATTAGGATAACAGGGAATGATGGGGAATAAAGGGGGAAATGGGGAATAATGCAGAATGATGGGGGGATAAACTTTGATATAATCCTATATTTTGTTATATGGCCAAACCTACACAAGTTATTTTTTCTAAATCACTGGTTAGGGATAATTATTTACTTTAAATTACTTACTTTTAAAATTCCATCTGAAAGCCCAAGTCAGTAATTCTGGGTTTATGTTGTATTCTAAAGTGTAGTGGCTGCAGTGTCTGCATCTGATAAAAGATCTGATCAGTTATCTGATAATCAATAAACCGATTTGTACCATGGTTTCTAATCCTTGACTGTAGAAATAAAAAAAAACGAAGCTAAGTGTTCATTGTAAACGTTCATTCTCCAGTTAAAGACCTTTCAAATACAAGCGATCTAACTTACATTTATGCAATCAAAGGCTCAGAAGTTGAATGCAGACTGACTTACTTAGTAAAAGCATTACATAATTATAGAGTCATATCAATTGTTGATTGGATTTATAACATCTAAACACTAGGGGGGGTTTTTGGGGGAAGACTGATCTAGATCAATGGTTCTCAAACTCTTTCTTACCTGTAAAATCAACTCCATTAAAGCCATGGATCGTATTATTAACTTCAGACAAATAATAAAGCTCATTTATAATATATACACTATATGGATAAAATCTTGTGGACACCTGAGCATGATTAGCTCGTGTTTTTCGATCATTTCATTCCACCTTTAGTCCCCATTTGCTCATATAATAACCTCCACCATTCTGGGAAGATGTTTCACTAGATTCTGTCGAGATTTGTGCTTATTCAGCTACAGGGGTGTTAGTAAAGTCAGGTACTGATGTAGGTGTAGGTGAGATGAGGAGGCCTGGGGTACAGTCAGCGTTCACATTCAACAAGAAGGCCTTCAATAGGGTTGAGGTTGAAGCTCCATAGCAGGAGATCTACTCCAAGTGGACCTACTCTGTGGTCACAGTTTGGGGATGAGCAACACATGGCTGGAAAAACTCAGGCGTCCAAATACATTTGTCCATATAGTGTATAATCTTCTTCTTCTTCTTCTTTCGGCTGCTCCCATTGGGGGTCGCCACAGCGGATCATCCATCTCCATACCACCCTGTCCTCTACATCTGCCTCTTTTACACCAACTACCTGCATGTCTTCCCTCACCACATCCATGAACCTCCTTCTTGGCCTTCCTATTTTCCTCCTACCTGGTGGCTCCATCCTCAGCATTCTTCTACCAATATAATTCATGTCCCTCCTCTGCACATGTCCAAACCATCTCAATCTCGCCTCCCTCACCTTGTCACCAAAACATCCTACATGCGCTGTCCCTCTAATAAACTCATTTCTAATCTTATCCAACCTCGTCAATCCCAACGAAAACCTCAACATCTTCAGCTCTGCTACCTCCAGCTCCACCTCCTGTCTTTTACTCAATGCCACTGTCTCTAAACCATACAACATCGCAGGTCTCACCACAGTCCTATAAACTTTCCCTTTCAATTTTGCAGATACCCTACTATCACAAATCACTCCTGTCACTCTTCTCCACCCACTCCACCCTGCCTGCACTCTTTTCTTCACTTCTCTAACACACTCTCCATTACTTTGCACTGTTGACCCCAGGTACCTGAATTCCTCCACCTTCTCCAGCTCTTCTCCCTGCAACCGCACCACTCCACTGCCCTCCCTCTCATTCACACACATGTACTCTGTCTTACTCCTACTAAGTTTCATTCCCCTTATCTCCAGCGCATATCTCCACCTCTCCAGACTCTCCTCAACCTGCTCCCTACTCTCACAACAAATCACAATATCATCCGCAAACATCATAGTCCAGGGAGACTCCTGTCTGACCTCGTCCGTCAACCTGTCCATCACCACTGCAAACAGGAAAGGGCTCAGGGCCGATCCTTGATGCAGTCCAACCTTCACTCTAAACCAGTCTGTCGTACCTACTGCACACTTCACTGCCGTCACACTGCCCTCATACATGTCCTGCACCACCCTCACATACTTCTCTGACACACCTGACTTCCTCATACAATACCACAACTCCTCTCTTGGCACCCTGTCGTACGCCTTCTCTAAATCCACAAATACACAATGCAATTCCTTCTGTCCTTCTCTATACTTCTCCATCAACATTCTCAAAGCAAATAAGGCATCTGTGGTGCTCTTCCTCGGCATGAAACCATACTGTTGCTCACAGATGGTCACCTCTTCTCTCAGCCTGGCTTCCACTACTCTTTCCCATAACTTCATGGTGTGACTGATCAACTTAATACCCCTGTAGTTACTGCAGGTCTGCACATCTCCTTTATGCTTAAAGATCGGTACCAGCACACTTCTTCTCCATTCCTCAGGCATCTTCTCACCTTCCAAAATCCTGTTAAACAATCTGGTCAAAAACTCCACTGCCATCTCTCCCAAACATCTCCACGCTTCTCCAACCTTCTCTCTCTCTGATTTTCCTCATTCATCAGCTGCTCAAAATACTCCCTCCACCTTCTCAACACACTCTCCTCACTAGTCAACACATTTCCCTCTCCATCCTTTACTGCTCTAACTTGCAGTACATCCTTTCCAGCTCGGTCCCTCTGCCTGGCCAATCGGTACAAATCCTTTTCTCCTTCCTTAGTGTCCAACCTCTCATACAGCTCCTCATATGCCTTTTCCTTGGCTTTCGCCACATCCCTCTTAACCTGCTGCCGCATCTCCTTGTACTCCTGCCTACTTTTCTCATCACTCTGTCTATCCCACTTCTGTTTTGCCAACCTCTTTCTCCTTATGCTCTCCTGCACTTCCTCATTCCACCACCACGTCTCCTTGTCTTCCTTTCTATTTCCAGATGTCACACCAAGTACTTTTCTAGCTGCCTCCCTCATCACTCCTGCAGTAGTTGCCCAATCATCCAACACCTCCTTAACACCACTGAGCCTCTGTCTGACCTCTTCCCTGAACCTCACACTACACTCTTCCTCCTTCAGTTTCCACCATCTTATTCTTCTTTCAGTCCTCACTCTCCTCCTCTTCTTCTTCGCCTCCAAAACCATCCTACATACCACCATCCTATGCTGTCTAGCTACACTGTCCCCTGCCAACACCTTACAGTCGCCAATCTCCTTCAGGTTGCATCTCCTGCATAGCACATAGTCCACCTGTGTGCACCTTCCTCCACTCTTATACATCACCCTATGATCCTCCTTCTTCTTAAAATAAGTGTTCACCACTGCCATTTCCATCCTTTTAGCAAAATCCACCACCATCTGCCCTTCCACATTCCTCTCCTTAAAACCATACCTACCCATCACCTCCTCATCACCTCTGTTCCCTTCACCTACATGCCCATTAAAGTCCGCCCCAATCACCAACCGTTCCTTCCTAGGTACACCATCTACCACTTCATCTAATTCACTCCAGAATCTTTCCTTCTCCTCCATCTCACAGCCAACTTGTGGAGCATAGGCACTGATGACATTTATCATCATCCCTTCAACTTCCACCTTCACGATCATCACCCTATCAGAAACTCTCTTCACCTCCACTACACTCTTACTGTACTCTTCCTTCAGAATCACCCCTACACCATTTCTCTTTCCATCCACACCATGATAAAACAGTTTAAATCCACCTCCAATGTTCCTGGCCTTACTACCTTTCCACTTGGTCTCCTCCCTTTCCACTTGGTCTCCTGAACACACAGCATATCTACCTTTCTCCTCTCCATCATATCAGCTACTTCTCTCCCTTTACCCGTCATAGTACCCACATTTAAAGTACCAACCCGAACCTCCACTCTCCTACACTGCTCCTTTCCCTGCCGTCTCTGTAGACGTCTTTCTCCTCTCCTTTTCCTCCTTCGGCCCACAGTAGCCTAATTTCCACTGGTACCCTGTCGGCTAACGATACCTATGGCGTTCGTTGTTAACCCGGGCCTCGACCGATCCGGTATGAAATTCTCATTTGTGATCCGCATATTTGATTTGGCACATGTTTTACGCTGGATGCCCTTCCTAACGCAACCCTCCCCATTTACCCGGCATTGGGACCGGCACTAAGAATGCACTGGCTTGTGCCTCCCTAATGGCTGGGTTATCCATATAGTGTATAATACCTAATAATAATGGGTTTTGCTTTTGTGGGATGGAAAACATCATGAAACCCTGTGGAACCACTGATCTAGACCGATAAGGAAAGCCTATTTCTCATTCCAGTGTAGCTGCTCCAGCAGGACAAGCGCATAAACACGATGGTCGAACCTTCTCGCTCATGTTAGCGTTTTGTGTGTGTGTGTGTGTGTGTGTGTGTGTGTGTGTGTGTGTGTGTGTGTTGGAGTATCGCTGTTGATTTGTCCCTGTGTCCTGTGTACATTGTATGCATTTAGACATCCAACTCTTTGCTTTCCAAGCCATTCTGTCCACGCCAACTCTGAAACATCTGAAACATCTGGCTTGAGCGCAAGTGTCGCTTTCCACATCTGAGCGGCTGCACATCATCACCTAATCTGATCTGATCTCTAACCTTTAAAGTCGTTTTATAGAAAAGAGAGCATCAGGCTTCTCCAGCTCTCCCTACACATACATACATACATATTTTTTGTTGTTGTTTTATTTTTGTGTGTCCTTCTGTGTAGCAAAAGCGAAAGAATGACAAATCATCCACCCGATTCAGCAGCTCGCCCAATCTAAGGGCCAATGTGGAGGCTGGGGGGACAGGGAGTGGGCCGCCCCAGCCTAATCGCCTCGAACCCATCCCCAACTCCCCCATTCACCAGCTGGAGCTCAACACCAGCAAACCACTGCCCCCACCAACCCCTCCCTCCGAACCCAAGAAATTCATGAGGTGAGCTACACCTCTCTCCTCCGCCACAGACCTCTCTCTTTTTCTCTTTCTTTCTCATTTTCTATCTCTCTCGCCCAGTGGAACGAGAACGCCAAGCATCACCGCTCGTCTCCAAACATTTCTAACCCACCGCTGCCGTATCCCTTTTGAGAACCTGGAAAGAATCCAATGTGACACTGAGGATCTTTTTTTTTTCCTTTCCCTGCGATTAACAGAGGGCGTGAAATCAGGAATTAAATCACCAGAAAGCGCCACCCTTCTAAAACATGTCATTAACTCGAGTAATGAAAGCCCTCGACCTTTTAAAGCTCTTCAACTTAAACGAGGGGCGGAGTGAAGATCCCCCCCCTCCATCCCCAATCCAATCGGTATGCTGTTTTTTTTGGTCTCCGAGAGACGCCATTTGGTTTCTTTCCAGATGACAGGAAAAAGGGGATACCTCTTCTTGATGTATGAGTATTTTTTTTGTGAATTAGAAATGGCATTGGAATGCAAAAGGGAGCATGCGTCCCCAACGCCAGAGTGCACGCTGGGAGTTGGTGTCTTCCTGTCTTTTTGTGTGATATCACACTCATTGTCCTGAACTGCACTTTAAGGTCTTGTGATCTCACAGCATACGTCCATTCGTTTTCTATCTGTGTGTGAGTTCGATTGTCTGTACATGTGAACTGTGTGTGTTCCACTGCATTCTGATAAAATCTCTTGTTTTGTCTTAAACCTGTGACTCCTTGGCATGTGGTTTGTGTGTGTGTATGTGTGTGTATGTGTGTGTGTGTGTGTGTGTGTGTGTGTGTGTGTGTGTGTGTGTGTGTGTGTGGTGTGGTTCGTCGAGCATGCGTGGCTGTGCTTCATGTCTGGGGCACCGCTGTGTGATCCTGCATGCACCCTGTCCTGAATGGGAATGAAGCGAGCGAGCGAGGCCGACTTTACCTACGTTGTCATGGGACTCGTCCATCTCCGTGAAACACACACTCACAGGCTGCCAGGCTCAGAGCAGGACAAGGTGACCTTGAATCCGGATGCACACAATGGCACAGCATGTAGCTAAACACATACACACACACACACACACACACACACACACACACACACACACACACACACGTTAGGTTGCCATGTCAAACCATTTTTTTTACTAGATAGATTAGCATTTCTCTATGAAGTGCATTCATGCTAATGTGAGATACATAAAGGTCATGTTCTAAATAACTACTAGTTAATAACTCCTATTTATTACATTTATACCACTGCCTCAATTTTCATTCGTGTAAATCAGATAACTGTCTATTATGTTTATATACACTATGAGATAGATAGATAGATAGATAGATAGATAGATAGATAGATAGATAGATAGATAGATAGACAGACAGACAGACAGACAGACAGACAGACAGACAGACAGGCAGGCAGACGGCGGACAGACGGACAGACAGACAGACAGACAGACAGACAGAAAGAATACAGACAGACAGACAGAC